>OY979724.1:6196771-6299271 GCA_963855995.1 Muricea muricata | reverse complement strand
AAGGCAATGAAAAATTCCGTTCACGAGCAAAATTCTGTCTAGTGGAAAACGGCGTTGATACATATGAACAGACCAGAATTAGTAACACACTACATATATTTTGGGTAAAGGAAAATTTCGCAACGTATGAGGAAGATTTTGGCCATTTACTTTCTCACGCCAGACCATCATGCCCCGCACAATACCACCAAAGCAATACATACACCTGCTGCACAGATACAAAGTACAAAAATAACTTTTACCATCTTTCTTGGTAAGATGTCCAAAATTCTCCCTTTCTATTGCGATCCAGCAAAAATGCTATTGTGGCCAAAACATCATCGAAATCTAAAAAAAAAAAAATTGTTAAAATGCTATGTGTAAAAATTCTATACATTTTGTTAAAGCACCATATTCATAGTAAGATTTGTATTTAACATGGCAAGGAATGATCCATCGCAAGGAATTTTCCAGCTCGATTCTCTACTATTTTTATTCCGGATGCCGATTTTGTGGTCGCGCTTTTCTTCTTTTGGTGATAGGTCACCGTGCAAAATAAGATAATATAGCACATTCATTTTCTGAATTGAATTTTTCAATGACGTCAGCAATTAGAAAATCGATATGCATTTTAACAGTTTTTACGCACGAAGTGGCATCAGCATCCCACATGATACCAGGACCTGATAAACTACATCCCAAAATTCTTGAGGAATGTGCAAACGAACTGGCTAATTCATTGTTTTAAATTCAACAAATTGTTACATTTAGGTAAACTTCCTAGTGAATGGAAACAAGCCAACATAACACTAGTTTTCAAGAAAGGAAGTAAAATTCTGGTATCAAATGATTGTCAAATTTCTCTTCTATGTATTGTTAGTGAATTTGAGAGTGTTGCATAATTAGAAAGATTCTACCCGGGCTCGTCCATCTTTTGTCACCAGTGCAACATGGCTTTGTTCGAGGCAGGTCATGTGTTACACAGCTGCTTACACTTCTTCATGATTTGGGCGCCTCATTGGATGCAGGTGATGAAATAGACGTTATTTATCTGGACTTTAACATAGCCTTTGACTCGGTACCTCAAGGAAAAATTTACATAAACCATTACTTTTTTGTATCCAAGGTTCTCTACATGCGTGGTTTAGCGACTACCTTAATTCAAGATCTCAGCGGGTGGTCATTGACGAGACGTTCTCTTCGTGGGTACCTGTAACATCCGGCGTTCCCCAGGGTGGCATATTGGGACCTTTCCTTTTCCTTTTGTACGTAGACGACCTGCCCGACGTCCTCAGCACAACAACTGCCATCGCCCAATTTACTGATGATGCCAAATGCTCCAAAGTGGTTCGTAATCCCGATGATTGTGTCTCTCTTCAGTATAATTTGAACTTGCTTATTAATTGATTCAATGAGTGCGGGCTATCTCTCAACAGCAAGAAATGTGAAATTTCCGGATATCCAGGAAAAAGGTAGTTTGTTAGATTCACTCATAGATATTCCTTACGCCATTAATAACCACCGACTTGCTTTGGTTTCCTCATCAAAAGATCTTGGAGTCTTGTGTGGCTAAAGCGAACAAAACTCTTGGTTTCCTATATCGTCGCTTCGTTAGTTCTTACATTGGTTCAGCTCAAAGAAAACTTTTATATTTATCATTGGTTCGTTCCCACCTGAGTCATACTAATAAAATCTGGGATTCTCAGCCATACATTACGGATTTGAAACAACTGGGAAATGTGCCGAGGCGAGCACGCGTTTTATACTTAGCTGCAATAGAGATCCAAACATCCGTCTCAAGTACAAGACACGCTTGATTGCCCTGAACCTGCTTCCAATTTCTTACTGGCTGGAGTGTCGTGATCTGTGCTTTGCATTAATTAAAAATGTACAGTTTGATAAATATATTCAAATTTTTAGGTATAAAACCAGAAGCTGAAGTGAGGATTTTTATCCTATTCACCACTACAGCACATCTCTATTTAGAGATTCCTTCTTTAACCGTATTGTAAAACTTTGGAACAGTTTACCACTTCAAACTCGTAAATCTCCGGCTTTCAATTCTTTTAAGACTAATCTGTACAAACATTACTTTAGTAAGTTGCACAGTATTTTTGATACGGAAAAATTAAATACGTGGAAGACAGTATGTCGTTATTGTACCTGTAGGCCTGTTAACAGACCCTCTTGCTGTTAAAATAACATGTAGTAACGAGAGGTGTATTACTCCAAGTATGAATAAAATGTTTGACTTTTTTTCGATTTCACTTTCTCTTGCAATTTTACACCTAAATCCTAAAGTATCAAATTCAAGATTCAACAACTCACGTAGGATTTTTTGGACTGATATACATTCTCTAACTTGTAGGTTAGTGTTCCTGTTCAATAAGATTTAACCTTTACATCCTTTGCTATTTTTTGTATTTTCTGTCATCGGCATGTCAGTCTAGCTTTCTAACTTTGTTAATGGGATTTGCCTTGTCGAGATTTCGAATCTGTTTGCTTATTACTCGCGTTATTGTTGTTTGTTTCGCTGATACTTTATTGCTGTAAACTTTTTGCGAGTTTGATTAAAGTTACTATTAACTGACATGCAATATTCGAAGCTTACCTAACTATTTGTTGGAAACGTGATATGCAAGGCGATATTAGGGTTATTTATACGAGCGAAAATAAGCCGCGGCTTAAATAAGTCGAGAACGTCTGTATAAACGTACAATTTCTTTGCGACTAAAATAAGCCGCGGCTAATTTTAGCCCAGGGTTCGGGCCTCGTCTTGAATTGGCCGCGGCCAATTTTAGGCGGGAAAACCTCGTAAAAACGCTTCGTTCGCGACCAAGGCAAGTCTATTTATACGATGTTTATTAATATTATTTATTATTAGTTTAGTTTATTAATATGATGTTCGCGACCAAGGCAAATCTGTTTATATGATGTGTTGTCCTATTTATACGAGTGTTTTGGGCTATTTTAATAAATTTAGTAAAACTGGCGTATAAAAGGCTGTGTTCTCGACTTATTTAAGCCGCGGCCTATTTAAGCCGCGGCTTATTTTCGCTCGTATAAATGGCCCTATTGGTAAATAACATTAGCTTTTGCGCAAGCCGTCTTTGAGTAAGATATTCGTGAGCACTAAATTATCGAACCACCTCAACTGGGTATTTAGTCTGTGGGCGGTAAGGCTTGCATACAAGTTGATCTTTGTTTGTCAATTGCGGATTTAATTTCTTAAGGTTTATGGATCTGTGGGAGTCCGTATAAGTTTAATGTTCTCGGGGCAAATTTCTGCAAATAGTCTATTTTCGTTTTCGCCAGCCCTGTTGATATTGCTTTGGTACAAACATGCCTTATCTGTTTCATTATTTTGTTGTCATCGTTTTCCTTTAATTCTGCATACGTCTCCCTGTCAGCTAATCATAGCATTAATAGTATTCGCTTTTTGTAATATGGTTGTCCATAATAACGTTTGCATGTACCTCCTTTGTCCGCTTGTTTGATGATAATATGTTCATCGTTTTTCAGACTCTCCAATGCTTTTCTTTCTTGAAAACCAATATTGCCCTTTTTTGTTTGGCGGTTTCCTTCTTTGTGTAAATTTCATATGTTTTCGAAAAGAATATGATATGAGGATACAATTTGATTTGTTCTTAACAAGCGAGGCATCATGTTGTAGCAGTCGTAATTTCCGTCCAAATTCTTGTAAGTAATCCTTCAGCTCCTTCGTATTTTGTTTTGTACGTGGAGCCCGAAAATATTTCGACAGAAATTGTCAAGGATGAAGATATGACATTTTTATTTTTAATTTTTCTTTAAAACGCATTTGAAGATGCGTTAAAAATCAAATGATTTGCAATATACTAAAATATAACTGTCCCGTATCACACCACATTGTTTTCGCGCGAATTATATTTCGCGCAGTACTAAAATTGGCGCACACATTGTGGTACTGCGCGAATTTTAATATAAGTAAACAACGTAGCTATGATACCGTGCATGTTCATTTCTATTTTGATACTATCTAGTATCTAAACTATAATTCCTCACATGATATGTTACTCAATAGTTTAAAATTTTCGTACCTTTTGGATCATAGAAACAGTCTGAGCCTAAAATAATGTCAAACGTAGGGAGCTCTAGAAAGACCTTCGAAAACGATCCCCAGGTCAAAGGAGTTACACGGATGTTCTTCAGACCATTAATTACACAGGTCTTACGGCAATTTTCCAAACAGCTGCGATATTTCTCTGCGTCTGTTAGGGTGATATTAGCTCCACATAGAGCAGCAAGCACGCCTGGTAAGGCCGTTCCTGATCCAAGCTATATCAAAAATACAAGTTTTATTCTAGGAGAGTGGCGACTGTTTATACTGATTATAATTAATAATTAGTACAATTAAATAATAGAATTAATACGAATAGAATTAATACTTAAAATAATATAATTCGTCACACGTTAAATTAAATAATTACAAATACTGACAAGGCTAACGTGGATGAATCTAACCTGATTTGACTCTATTTCAGGTAGGAATTAATAGAAAGAGCGATTTAGTCATCAAGAGACAGTTTGGAATAGGTGCATATATAATAGTGTTTTCAGGACGGGGGCATATTTATAGTGAGGGGCATACATATAGCAAGACAGGAATTTGTGTATTTACTGCCACAAAGTACACAAGAGAAATTTTGAAATTGTGAGTATAATTGTGCGCTTCAAGAATGGGGATTAAAAACGCCAGAATAACGTAAAGACGATTTATGTGTTCGTCGCATCGAGCAGATGACAGAACCATCACACAAATCACAGTTAATAGAAGAAGATGGTTAGGCTATGGTTAGACTTCAAAGGGATTCTAAAATGATGTTGAAACCCGCTAAAATAAAGGTCACGTGGTCCCGAACCTGCATCAGTGAAGGAGCGATACTAGGAAAATAATAGAGGATGTAGAGTATTTTGTTAAATTTAAGCGATCTTTAAACCTTTTTCGTTAGTAAAATGTATAGTTTTTTATTATCACGGTTTGTACGGATGTCCCGCTTGGATTTCGGCCACCAAGAACAGCCTAGGAGATCAAATTACAATTGTTTGAGTGTAAAGCCCCGAGGTCAAGTATGACAGACGAATGGCTAATTGAAAGATATTGAAGAAAAGTAAGCCTCAAATTTACTTAGAAGAATCTGAAAATGTTTGAAATGATGAGTTTATCATGTACAAGTTGCCGTGGATATGAGCAAAGCTGAAAGAGACGATATAAGGATAGAATTCACTGACGCTTCGAGGGAAATTCACGGTGTGATGTCAATTGTTTGTCATAAGATATGACTGTGACTCTGTATTAATAGTCAAAGCACTCAAAATGAGATATACGGGCTGTAAGTACAGAGAATGTGGTCCTTGCAAAACAAACGCAACGACAGTTACATCTGCTATGGGACAGTTTGTATTAAATGTGCGTCAATGGCGAAAATTTGTTTACGAGACTGGACTGAACAATAGTGCGGATCAAGCCTGCATCGGTTCTCAAAACTCAGGTTATATGTAATTCCAGAACATTTATTATTAATAAAACCGGATAATTGAAACTTTAAAGACGAAATGTAAAAAAATTTTCATGTTATATGCAGGATTGAGTAGTTCGAGAATATACTACAGAACTTCAGTGAACTAATATACAGGGTGTATCAAAAAAAAGTAGACAAATCTGAAATCGCTCTCTGCTTCGCAAAGCGCCTCAATATACGATGTTTTTTTTATCAAAATAGATTGTTTTGGACTTATAATCTAGAATAAACCGAAAAAATAAGAAATTTAAAACTTCAATACCCGGGGGGGGGGGTTCAGTCTTTTACGGCAATATAAATATGCCTTGCGCACAAAACTTAAATGCTTAAAAGTAATTTTGACTTGGTAGATAGAAAATTTGTCGGGTGTTGTATTGCTGTACAAAATTTCAGAAAATTTGCTTGAGTCTAAGCCGTTCAAAACGTCACGCGAACATCCGTATTTTTAGTAAAATTAGCTTTGTGCATGTTTAATTTATGTATTTACTTAATTTGCATACAACTCCCAAGGGAAATTTAATTGAAATTGGAACATTTCTTCAGAAAAACGATTCTTATTGAGAAAAAATATACGTTCGCACGACGTTTTGAGTGGCTTAAACTCAATCAAATTTCTTGAAATTTTGCACAGCAATAAAACACCTAACATATTTTCTACCTACCAACTCAAAATTTCTTTTAAGCCTTTAAATTTCGTGCGCAAGCCATTTTTAATGTGTTTCAAAATACGCACACCCCTGGGTTTGAAACGTTTAAATTTCAGAATATTTTCATTTATTCTACACCGTAAGTACCCAAGCAATGTACATTAATAAAAAACTTCATACTTCAAGCCGCTTCGCGAGGTTGAGAGCCGTTTCAAAATTGTCTACTTTTTTTTTATACACCCTGTATATTGCATTTGCATAGTTACATACTGCATAATTACTGCATTGCTAGCTTACTGCAGGTCTTATAATGTAAGGATTTCTGGTTAGATTGTTTTATGATATATTACGATGTTTTTAAATACTTAATAAGCTTTCTATGACCATGTTATGGATATATAGTATATGGCACAATTTCGTCGGATCAGCGAGCGATCGATTTTTGTTGCTCTCAGTGACCATACTTGACACATTGAAGAAGACGAATATGCGATGTAAATATCAAATAGACATTGTGAATCGTGTAGCTAATTTTTTGCAGTAATAATATGCAGTGAATGTACTGTTAGCTGAAGATTATAGAAAATACATTACATGCCACACGCGCATCAACTAACATGCATTCTGCCTTGAAATGATGCTCGCATTTCGCAAAGATACATATTGCCTCGTTCAACGCATTTCTTGGTTTCTTATTGTTCGTCGACAACTCTTATGTCTTCGTTGTTTAATTTAGTTGCTCTTTTCTTGCTTTTTTTCTAATTCTAATGTGTGTTTACTCTCGTCGGGACGCGCTGAAGCCAGTTTCAAAAACCAAAAACCTGATCTTTTAACTGCTAGAATAACCATGTAATAGATAGCAATCGCAAGCCATGGCATTCAACCACAATCCCAGCGAAAATAGAGGAATAAAATAAAAAGGAACCACTTTATATTTGAACTTTCGAGCGCATGTTTTTATATAATCTAATTAAGCGATTGAAACTTGATGCAGGGACCGGACCACGTGACCCGCCAAAGCACGGTTGAATAACATAATTTGTCACGTGGTACAGCTAGCCTAACCATCTTCTTCTATTAACTGTGCACAAATTACATTCTTTGTGTCCTGGGAAGTGTGCTGAAGTAAAAGAAAGAGAGACTAGAACATATCTAACAAACTTTTACAATTTTTCCTCTGTAGAACTGAATGATTTTAACATAGTCCATTAGTATATGCAATTGTCAAGTGGAATGATGAGTTAAATCTGTAGTTTTTAAATTGTAAATAACATAACGTTTGTAATTTTTAAACATATTGTCAACACATTGTGATCTAGTGTATATACTATTGAAATCATTTATAGGAATAATGACAGTTTGACATGACAATGTAAAAATATTATATACAGTGAAAGTAGTTTTAATCCCGCAAAGCCAATGTTGATCATATTTAAAACAGCGAAATTTTCCTCATCATTCATCGGGCGCTCATTATCAAATTGTATATTTGACTATTGTCGATATCAACCTTGGATGGATTAACTGTACATGAGACAATGCATTACTACAGGAAAGATTGCATAAATTTCACAATTAATTTGTTTGAAGCGGTTTATATGTAACCCTCGACTTCTTACCCTTAGCCTCGACCTTTTACACTCGCCCTCGACATTTTACACTCGCCCTCGACATTTTACTCTCACCCTCGACTTTTTGCCCTCAACCCTCAATCCTCGACAAATTGACAGACTTTTTCTACCCGATGCATCCAAAATTATTGGCATTGTTACGGTTCGAGTTAGAATATACTGGAATTGTTAAACGTTGTAACCAGTAATTTTATTGGGTTACGACGTTCGGATTGGCTGCTCTTTCACTTTCAGGATATGTGCTAATTAGGTTCCACTTGAATATTTCCTATTATTGGGTAACTCTAAACGGAAATTTATGTTTAAAAGCACCTGAACTGCCTTATTCACGCGAAAGGAGTTAAAAGTTATTTGGATTTTATTGGCAAACATGTTGAAATATCTTTAATTATATCGAACCATACTTGTTTTATCGCCAGATGTACGTGCACTAATTGATCTACAGTTACTGTACCTCTACAAGATTCTTGTTTTTCAAATCATTTCTACGATACCATACATACTGAGCGAGAATCACAGCACTTGGCCACGTAAATAAGCCATATTGTGGGTCCACAATCTAAACAAATAACATGCAAGAAGGGCTAGATTGTGTCATAGAAGTAATATATATCTAGTAATCTATAGTAATATAATAATACTCCTATCTTTTCTTAGTTAAAAACGACGCCATCTATAACATCAGGGGATGGCTATCATTTCCTGCCTAACATACACACTAAATGGGCATACATTATCTGCATTCAACTTTTTTGAAAAATAAAACGAAACATGCACGGAAGTTTAAAGAAGCAATTGATACAGCAGTACAGCATCCACAGGCACATTAACATTCCTCCACTCTCAATTCCTTTAACTCAGTCGATCAAAAAAGTAATCAGACGCTAGCGTCCACAGTAATACAAGAACAGAAAAAACAGCGCATTAAGGCATCCCTTGTAAAATATGTGTTCTGAGGAACTAGTAAGCAATGATAATATACCTGCATTACTGTACAAGTCTTCAAAAATTATGTATTGTAGTAAAACAAACTGGAGTAAAATTCATATACAACAAATGCTATGGTAAAAATCAATGCCTCGGACCTATTTAAATTGTTTTTGCAAGACATTAATCATTTGTTTGGCAAAAAGGTATTCCTAAAAGAGAATCACATTTGCAAATTGTGAGTAGCAACCTGTTAATTTGCACACTATTTCCCAAGGTACAACACTGCACATTACTGTCCACTGCAGATTGGACTAAACAATTATAAGGAAAAACTTTTTCTCAGAAATAGGCAATCACAAAAAGTGTTTGTGGGGGTTTTCTAATTTAGTCAAGCTTTTTTACTGCATAAAACTAATAAATTAACTTGATAGCGAGTAGCGAAAGAATAATTTTCATTGAGAGTTTTTTTTTTATAAAAAATTGCTTAAAAATCAATTTTCTTGTTGAATATGTCATGTTGGAACTCTGATTCTACTAAAACAATTAGATTAGTAGCTCTTGATTTCTATAAAATAATATTATAGTTGATTCAGCCATTCAGGCTTTGCCCTCATCATTATCATTTCATATTAAATCTCAAGCTTGTAATCTAATTGTTAAATAGACGCAGCATGAAATATAATTTTAAATTGGCTCTGATAATAGCAAGCCAGAGACCAACCTCAGCCACCAATGAAGTCACTAGAGATGATTCAATACTTAAAAAAGGCAATTGCCTACACTGATTGTTAACAGCCAATTGATATTTATCTACCACTGGATTTACAATTATATGTAAAACAAACAGTTGCTTATGGTTAAAAAACTGCTGATACACATTGGGAAATAAGTAGGAACCAAAGAACACAAAAGCCATTTTTGACCATTTTAAACCCAGGCAGTCCTATTGGTGAGATCTGGTCAGTCTACCTTTAGAATTATGTGCCAAAAAAGAGTCAAACTTTGCAGAAAAAAAAACAAATTCACAATTTGGTAATATACAAACAAAATTAAACAACAAACTAGATCACAGTTGTACACAAGTGAAACATAAGTTATTGATAATTTTTACAACTATCAATAACTCAAGTGAATTTGAAAGTATATAAGCTCTCCCAAAAGCTGCAGGTGTTTTTGCATGCAATTTTTAAATTCAAACTGAGAAAATATGGTGAAATGACCTGAAAGCTGAGCATTTGACCTTCAATTTTCCTTTTACGCCAGACTGAAAAGTTTGTGTGTCCCAAGATTATACAGAAATATATAGAAGACATCAAAATTGCATGCCTGATCAGCAAGGCATATAGTATACTGTATATGCATGCAATATACATTCCTGGCCTGGGGCCGGTTGTATCAAAGGCATTTAGCTTAAACCTTGGATAAGTCAAAAATATAAAACAAGTTTGCATGTTGTATAAACAAACCAGCTAAAGTTATTTGATCCAAGAAGAACAATTATATATAAAACTAAATATTTATTCTATTAAACTCATAATTTCGGTCCCGTACTAGATGTAAAAGTGATTTTTAAATTTTGCTTACCCACAGTTTAAACTAAACGCCTTTGATACAACCGGCCCCAGGTCCACATGATACATTTCTCAATCAAATGCACCCAATATGTCTTTTCTATGCACTTCAAAAGTAGGAGCACAAATTCAAAAAAAAATTAGGGGGTGTCCTGGATTCTGGGACTAACTTCCTAGTTGAGTGTATACACTTTTGATGCTGGGGATGCTTGCTAATACATAATTGAGCTTTATGGAGGGGGGGGGGGACAGAGGAAATCTCTCTTGGTAAAATCTAGAGCTCTGCATTTCCTGTGGTTTAAGCGTTGATTTCTGCTAGAATTTTTGTATTTTAGAAGAAAATTTTGATTGATGACTGTTTAGGGAAGGGTCAAATCTTTCTCTACCTTAAAGACTTCAATATGATAGTTGGGGAGGGGGGGAGGTGGTTATAGACAAAGAATTTTTTTCTTAAAATACATATATGTATATATAGTGTATAATGATGGAATACAATATATACTTCTTAAAAATTGTGGAAATACAGTCATGAATTTAACAACGTCTGGAGCCTGATGCCTTTCATAGGGAGGGAGGGGGTTTTAAAAAAGGTGTCATATTGATGTCTGTGGCAGAAACATATATTTGAACCTTCCCTTTATCACTATTGTAGTCCCACAATTATCATGGTACCAACTATCAGGTACTATTTTATATTTTGGCGGTGTAACACACCATACACCACCTAATTTGCAGCCCTGTTCAAAAGTGATTTGCAGGAGGGCCTCATTTCAAATATCACCTGTCTGATAGTCAGTCCCAAGATAATTGTGGAGGAGGCTCCTGCCAAGCCAAGGTACGATTTAAGCACAGACCTATAGTGGATCACTATTTTCCCAACTGATAATTCATAATTAAAATTGCTTACCTTATGCAGGAGTCAAATCCAAGCATGCCAATCCCCCCCGGCCTTTTGACAAATTTTTAAAATATGTGGTTAATCTCCAGGGGCGAGGATAAAATACATGTGAAAATGCCCCACAGTGGGGCAAAAAGTTGTCGGCAAATTCCCCTCCCCGGGGGCACCTGAAATCCGAAACCCTAAATCCAAATTGTTTTTGAAATAGGCGTTATAATTCTGTTCATTTTATGCTTTGTATAAATCATATATACGACTATTGAATTAATATATATGATTTATACGAAGCATGAAATTCATTAAAATATAATTTTGTGGAAACACCACATAAGTTCATTACATGATAACAATAAACTTACATGGTGTTTCCACAAAATTATATTTTAATTTGAAAATCACTATGCCAACATACAAGGAATTTATTACTAAACAAAATTTATATTACGCATATTTCAAAAACAATTTGGATTTAGGGTTTGAATACAGTCTAGCGTGTTATTTTAATATTCAATACAATATTCAATACAGTCTAATTACCAGTACTACAAACAATAAATAGGGACATTATTTGGAACCATCTTTTATATCATAACATATTAATAAACATATATTTTGATATTGTTTGAAACTGGTTTGATTATGGCACGCTTGGATTTGACTCATGCATTACCTCCAGTACGACGACTTCGACTTCATTTTCTTTGTCCCCAAAATGAAATTTTCTTTGACTTTGCATCTGCATGGCAAAGCACTCAGCGACAATGAGCAAATGACTATTATTTATGACTCAATAGTCAATAGTAAAATTTGAAATTTGATCAATGTTTTCACCCCGTCAACCTTTGCACATTTACCTCTCCCTAAGCTTAAACTTCATGTAAGCCCATGTGGAGGAAGGAGTCTTTTTCATCTTTTCTAAAAAGTCGCGTGTCGTATCCGGCGCTCAAAACCAATCAGATTGTAGGAGCTATGAATTCCAGTAACAAGATGGCGGCGAGTTTCTTTCAAAAATTACCGGGCGGTATTACACTACTTTTAACTTTGGAAAATGCGAAGTATTTTTTTGGTAAAAAGCGAATGCATCTAAACCAGCAGGGTACTCTTGTAGTACTATACCAAAATCTGTAAAAATTAGAGCTTCACAAGTGCGATAATATCGTCCTGACTGTGTTAGACAGTCGATCCAGTGACTATTAAAGTGAGCACGCAACATGGAAGGTAAGATTATGTGTTTGTATTCCTTTTTCTATTTAAAATTCTTTTTGAGCTTAAATCTTTGAATAGCATGCTACAAACCTTGGAAATTACTGTGTGTTGTAAAATAATTCATTCTAGATTCTAGAATCAATCATTTCGTTCGTGTCTTGCCAGAAGTGGTGATTTTCCTTTTAAACATTGCTGTTAAAATTGATTTACATGTTTGAATTGTTTGTACTTGCCCTAATTGTTACCACATGGAGAATGACCTCCCAGGTTGACAATCTTGCCAAGATCCTAGTAAGATGTTACTGTTAACTTTAATGGAATATACGTATTTATTGAAGAATATACTTTGAACATGTAAAAATATAATACACCTTTTGTTCAACATAACAACGTAACAACGTACAACGAACGTCCGATCACGTGTCCGCCTTCAGCATTACGTAACCTGCTAATATATATACTAATGTCAACACATGTCCCCATTTATACATACTGATTTCCATATATCAACACCCCCACTCAGACTCAACTTTATTGTGTCTATGATGAGTCTGCTGCTTTCTTTTAAAGTTCAGTTTCCTAGTAGTACATAACGATGTTTCTCGACTTTAATACGAGGCAGCGACTTGGTTAATATATCCGCTGTCATGTCCTCCGTTGGAATATAATGAATTCCTACTTCTCCGTTTTCGACTCTTTCTCTCATGAAATGTAACTTTGTGTCGATGTGTTTCGATCGCTTGTGCATAACTGGATTATGACACATTTTGATACACGACTGATTATCTTCTCCAATGTAGGTTGGTTCTTTCATTGGATACCCAAAATCTTTCATTAATGCTCTAAGATAAATTGCTTCTTGCACTGCTGCTGCCATAGCTTGATATTCAGCTTCGGTAGATAATAAAGCCACTGTCGCTTGCTTCTTGACTTCCCAACTTATTGCTGCACCATTTCCTTGAAATTTGAAATAGTAGCCCGTTGTAGACTTTCGATCGTCTAGATCGCCGCTCCAGTCTGCATCTGCATTACCGACTAGCTTCATACTCGAGTTCTTGGCGAATGTCAATCGTAGATTGATTGTGCCTTTCAGATATCTAAGAACGTGTTTTGCTGCTTGCCAATGCGTTGTGTTGGGCTTTTCGAAGAATCTTGATAACTGATTGACTACATTGAGAATGTCAGGTCTGGTTTGTTTTCCAATATACAGAAGGGATCCAACTAAACTCCGATAAAGCTTCGTATCAACTAATTGGTGTTCTCCGTCGTCTTTGACTAACTTCAAGTTGACTTCTGCAGGGGTTACTTTGGGTTTGCTGTCACTCATGTTGAACTGCTTTAGAACGTTTGCGATGTACTTCTCTTGATCTACGGTAATACCGTCTTCCGATCTGAGGATTCGCATTCCCAGGAACCAGTGTAATTCTCCCCGATCATCCATCTTGAAATTCTTCTCTAGTAACGATTTGATTTCATCGATGATTTCATTGCTCGCTCCTGCTACTATGATATCGTCTACCCATACTAGTACGTACGAGAAAATACCATCTGCGTCTTTTCTCACGAAGAGACAATAATCGTTGCGGCTTCGGTGAAATCCACTGCTGATAAGGAGATTTGCTAGTGCTTCGTACCAATTCTTTGCTGCTTGCTTGAGACCATAGATAGACTTGTTTAGCTTGCAAACTAGGGTCTCTCCGTTTTGTCCTCGTTTAACAAACCCTTGTGGTTGTTCTAAGTAGATTTCTTCCTCAATAGCTGAGTGAAGATACGCTGACTTTACATCCATTTGCCCGAGATGTAAATCTTTCTGAGCTGCAACTGCTAACAGGGTCCTGAATGTCTCCGGTTTGCATGTGGGTGCATACGTTTCGAAGAAGTCTATCCCTTCGACTTGCGCGTAGCCTTTCGCCACATATCTAGCTTTGTACTTGTCCACTTGACCATCTGCACCGTATTTGACTCTGTATACCCATTTTCCTGGTAAAACATTCTTGTCTTTCGGTCTGTCAACAAATGTCCAAGTGTCGTTATTCTCTAGTGACTCAACCTCTGCTTGCATTGCTTCTTTCCATTGCTTGGCTTTGTTTGACTTTACAGCCTCTTCGTAGGTTTTCGGTTCTGTTGCGATTTCCTCATGTTGAATTGCGCAGAAGGTATAGGGATTCCCATATCTTTCAGGAGGTCGTCTATTTCTACTTGCTCTTGGGAGTGGTTCTTCTTCTCCAAGATCTTCTTCTTCATCTGGTAGTTGTTCTGGTGCATTTGGAACTTCGTTTTCAGTTTCCCCCACTTCATCCCCGACAGGTTTCTCTTTCGTTTGCTCATTTAAACAATCCTCGTTGAGATCTAGATTGGGACTCTTCAAAATCGTGTCTTCTTGGTGAAGCTCTTCTTTAGACGATAAAGGTTGGATTTCATCTTCTTTAAAGCGTACATTGCGTGCTTTAATTATTTTGTTCGTGGTCAGATCTTGTAGTATGTAGGCTGTGCTCTTGCTGTCGTAGCCAACGAACTTTGCCTTTACTGATCTGGCATCGAGCTTTCGTAGGTTGACGTTTCTCTTCTTCACGTACGCTGTGCAGCCGAACACTCTGAGGTGGTTTCTTCTTGCCGTCTTCTTGGTAAAGAGCTCGAAAGGACTCTTTCCTTCGTTGCTATTTGCGCTGACAGTGAGATTTCGGATGTGCGTAGCGGTATCTAAGGCTCTTACCCAATACTTCTTAGGAAGCTTTGCTTGTATAAGTAAGCACCGTCCCATTTCTACTAGTGTACGATTGAAGCGCTCCGCGACTCCATTTTGCTGTGGTGTTTCCGGGACTGTAAATTCTTGTTTAACCTTCAAATCTCTGCAGAGCTCTTTGAATTTACGTGAGGTATATTCAGCTCCGTTATCTGATCGTAGTGTTCTGGGTGTTCCGTTTTCGGCAACATATTCTTTGAACTTGTCGATCACTTCTGACTTGTTTCTCATGTACTTTACGACTGCGTACTTCGTGTACTCATCGATAAAGGTAACTGCGTATTTTGATCCGTTTAAACTAGCCACTTCGAAAGGACCAAGAATGTCTGAATATACAAGTTCCAGAGCTTTCCTTGCTTTATCCACAACTTTCTTTGGAACCGGCTGACTTGCTTGTTTTCCCATTGCACACGTTTCGCATGTATCTTCTGTGTCGCCTCCACAACCCACAGTGCGTTTTACATCGACTTTGTTAAGATGTCCCAGACGTTTGTGCCACAAATCTATATCTCCCTTGACGCATTGTCTGGTTTCGTTGCAGGTAGATGGGTTAACTGTATTCAGGTAAGTAACTTTTAAGAAGAAAAGGCCAGAGTTCTTTGTTAAATGTATCTCACGACCATCACTCAATACCATCCTTGCTCTGCCATCGTTAAAGATGAACCTGTGATCAAAGTTGACTGCTTTGTTAACTGAAAGAAGATTGACTTTGTAATTTGGCACGTATAACACATTTCTTAGAATTAACTCTGTCGTTTTTCCATCTTTTAACTCGACTGTTATTGGCACATCACCAATACCTTCGACTGCTGTGAAGTTTCCTTTGGGGTCTCTAACGCTCTTTTCATCAACTTTACGTAGATTTGTAAATACGTCCTTCTGGTTCACAATGTGGTCTGAGCAACCAGTGTCTACTATTAGATGACTTGAAACCTCTGGATTGTCGTTTCTTTCTTGTAAAGGACTGAGGAAGCATTCTGAATAAGATGATATTGCGTTTTCATCGTTTCTTTTAGATTTACCCACTTTCTCAGAATTTCTACAGACTTTGGCTAAATGACCTCGTTTGTTGCATTTGGAGCAAATTGCTGTGCCTCTCTTGTTGCATTGTTTTGCAAAATGTCCTGAATTTCCACAGACATAACAAACTTTGGATTGCATTGGTGTTTTCGTATTTCCGTCACGTTTACTTCCGGTGTGCATTGCCACTGACGAATCGACTTCCGGTTGTTTTCTTTGTATACGACTGTCCTCGTAATTTTGTAGACGGGTTCTCAATTCAGTAAATGTCGATGCTGGATTAAAACTTTCTTGAACAACAAAATGTTCGTATTTCCCAGGAAGGCCGTTGATAATTAGTGCATTGAACAGAGTTTCTGTTATTTGCTCACCTGCGTCCGAGAGCCTTGACATGAGTTCTTGAGCACGTATGAAATATTCATGTAATTTCTCGTCTTCTCCGAGCTGTAAACGGGATATTTGTCTCACTAAACTGACTACGGTAGGCTTTTCTACGTTGGAATAACGTTGCTGCAGTAAACGCCATGCTTTTGCGCCGTCACCCGTACCGTCTTGGGATAAACAATCGTGTCGAATATACATCAAACTTGTTTTGTCTAGCGCCAACGCAATATGACACCAAACATTATTATTTCGCTCTTTAATATCTTCAATTTCTTTGTTTCGTTGCTGAACTTTAGCCTGCCTCTGTGCTTGTTGTTCCGCTGAAGCATCTTCAGCTAAAGGGGCGATTTCTTCTGGTATAACTTCCTTGCCGAGTAACGATTTAAATAGCCCTTTTGTTTGCATAAAAGCCGTAAATTTTGTACTCCATGCTGGATAATCCTCAGCTGATCCAGTAAAACATAACCACTTTACTGCATTACTGTCCATTCTTCAATAGTCTGGGCCCATAACCTGTTAACTTTAATGGAATATACGTATTTATTGAAGAATATACTTTGAACATGTAAAAATATAATACACCTTTTGTTCAACATAACAACGTAACAACGTACAACGAACGTCCGATCACGTGTCCGCCTTCAGCATTACGTAACCTGCTAATATATATACTAATGTCAACACATGTCCCCATTTATACATACTGATTTCCATATATCAACAGTTACCAAGATCTTACTCAAGATCCTGTCATGATCTTGCCAAGATCTTGACATAAATCCTGCAAGATCATGGAAAGATCTTACAGGATCTTGCAAGATCTTTCCAAGTTCTTACCAAGATCTTGCCAAGACCCTGCAAGATCTTACCAAGATCCTGCAAGATCTTGCCATGATCGTGCAAGATCTTACCAAGATCTTGCCATGATCCCACAAGATCCTATTAAAGATCTTAACAAGATCCTGCAAGATCTTGCCATGATCCTGCATAATCTTACCAAAAATCCTGCCATGATCCTGCAAGATCTTATTAAGAATCTTACATGATCTTACTAAGATCCCACGTGATCTTACCGAGAATCCTGAAAGATCTTGCCATGATTTTGCAAGATAATACTGGTAATCTTGACATAAATCCTGTAAAATCAGGGAAAGATCTTGTGGTTTCTTTTTAAGATCAGAAAATGAAATAACTTTCAGAATTATTCAGTCAAGCCAGAGTTCGCTGATACCTATCAAAACGTGCTTACGAGACAAAATACCACAGCATATATGTTCTCTCATTTAATTTAATTTAATTTATCAACAAATTCATGTATTGCACCATTATAGTCTAGTGCTAAATGTCTTAATAAAAGTATGAGTATTGAAGAAAACAAAGTGCATATGATGCGAATATAGAAGTTATTTGCTGGGCTATCATATCATTGTCTCTTTAAAAACAAACGAGAAATATCTTGTCTCGCCTTGATTTTGTTTTTGAGGTAACTTTAATTTGGGTATCATTCGGATTCCTGAAGCTTTATTCATGAACTTTGTTTAGCATCTATTGTGATTTCGTGATTGGATGCTTTGGATTTTCTTCTTATATCGCGGCACTTTTGGTTACAAGCATCAACAATGACTTAATTGATGTGTCTTCTGCACTCGTTCTGCACCATATTTGGCGTCGATAAGGCTGTAGTTTGGTCCAGGTCAAATAACAGTCGGTAGTAACTGAAAAATAAAAGAACAAGTTTTTGATTATTGAATTGATTATCGGTACCAGCGTAGATATAAAATATATAATACTTATCTCGTAAGGATGCAATTTGGAAGCCTGAGGGCTGAACCTCACAGAGCTTTTGCATTTCCAGCAAAGCCAAGTGTCCTTTGCCGTAAAAAGGGGTTTTGCTGGAAACGCAGCTATGTTTGCTTCTTTCATGAAGTATCCACTAAAGAACTATCCTCACCATATTATCTTTTAAAACATGGACAAATGCTGTATATACAAGGTTTTTTGTCAGTTTTTAATTTTCACATATTCATACACTTCATTTTTTGTGGCAAAATTTGCAAAAAGTAAACAAATTGAATATTTTGTGACATTTGTTACATTAGTAGTTCAAAACTTTTTGAGGAAAACCTTTGCCGGCATTTAAGTTTTTACAGCTTGTTTCCACACAAGCACTTTTATCTGCTTAATTACAAGGCCCTGTAGCGTTATCATTGCAATAAACGGGCATATTTTGAAAGTTATTGTTCAAAGAAAGTGTTTTAGTACTTATAATCTTTCACACGCGCTAAAATTCTCAGATATACACTTAGTTTTTTAAAACTTGTTTGTTCCGTCTACTTTTGCATTTAAACGTCCGAAAAGATTACAGCTATTAAAATTCCGCCTGGTTTGCAAGCAAATAACAAGGCCCACTTTTTGCCCAGTTACCAAGTTTTGAGCGTTTTTGAGAAAAAACATAGGCGGCCCAATTCAGTGTGTAGTTCCATATACAGATCAGTGCGCACATAAACACACTTCGTACATTATTATCATAGACATAGTAGGTCTAGATTGCTGACTCCATAGTCGGAGGCGTGACCTGTATGATAAATCCAAGATGGCGCGGAACCGGGCAAAAAACTATAAGACTCTACAGGGAAATCAATGTTTTTCGCGATTCAAAACGTCTCGTTGCTTGGAATCGCTTCGAATCAACATTTTTCGGAAACAACTAATTATTGCGGAAGTTTGGAGCACTATTTGTGCAATTTCTCCTGAATTCCTCGTGAAAATCTCGCTCGTGAAATGTGTTGTGAATTGGTGACTTGGTCAGTTCGAGACATTTGTTGCGCAAAATATGTATTTTTGACCGGCTTTGGCCTCTTGGGTGTTATTGTGACCTACAGCTATCCTAAATTAAACATTCACAAAACGATGGAGCAAGATCTTCGCGTACAAATCGATTGTTCGCTTGATTTGTGTGGTGTGTGATACCTGATACGTTAGTAATATTTCCTACATAGATACGACTTCAAGCCAACGTACTGTTTTCGAACTTCAAAGACGGATAGGTTATCAAGTAAATATTGTCTGAATTATGTAATATGCATTACCAAAATATAATCGAATACTGGTGCTACAGCTGCTGGTTTCGTTCGTGTGTGAAATGTGGGTAGAATTAACTGAACAGTCCACAGTTTAATGACTGAAATTTTTTTATTTGAATTTAAACTATATGTTTACTTTGAAATTAACATAATGGTAAACTTTGGCATTCTTTTGCATGCACTGCACATAGAATGCAACATGCACCTGCTTGCTGGCTTGTGCAACGTTGGAGCAAAGTCTGCAAACATGCGAGTATGGTAAAGTAATATTCTAATGCCCATTTGCTATTTTCCAATGAACAATTAGTCGTGATTATAAAATCATTAATAATTCGTGAAGAAATTTGCACAAATCATCAGAAAATCTAGGCTAACCTGCCAACTGTGCTCAATATTGATAATGATAAATTGATGATGATAAATTTATTTACTGAGTCTGAGGGTCATCAACTAAACTGAACCCAGACTACCTGATTAGACTCTAGAAGTTTTCTACATTTTTGCGCAAAATTCTCTGGTGAAAAGGATCTTTTATGCGCAAAATAAAACTTTTCAGTCTGGGTAGTTTGCACACACTCAACACAAATTTAACCTAATTAAGCATGAAAGACATTGTATGAAGTGAACACAAATACTGTTAAAATAATTTTCAAATTGGCAACGTCAAAAAATGTATCATCTTGCTCCATAGATTCATCGACACACTGTGACACTGCATTACAGTATACATGATTCATTGTAAATGAAAATCACACACCACACAAAAGTCAAGCGAATAATCGATTTGCACGCGAACATTTTGTTCCATCGTTTTGTAAATGTTTGATTTAGGATAGCTGTATGTGACAATAACACCCGGTCAAAGCCGGTCAAAAATACATATTTTGGACAACAAATGTCTCGAACTGACCAAGTGACCAATTCACAAAACATTTCACGAGCGAGATTTTCATGAGGAATTCAGCAGAAATTACACAAATAGCGCTCAAAAATTCCGCAATAATTAGTTGTTTCCAAAAAATATTGATTCGAAGCGATTCCAGGCAACGAGACGTTTTAAATCGCGAAAAACATGGATTTCCCTGTAGAGTCTTATAGTTTTTTGCCCGGTTCCCGCGCCATCTTGGATTTACCATACAGGTCACGCCCACGCAATAGTAATTATACTATGAGTCAGCAATCTAGACCTACTATATCTATGATTATTATATAAATAGGATATTTGTGTATTAATATATGATCTTCGTTCACTATTCAAAATGCGCGCACGCGATTGGTCAAAATCGATCACATGTGTTTTGGTTACCTGGCAACAACGAGTCGTTTGAGTGCGTTGTCACAACAACGCACGAAAAGTGTGCAGTATTGAAATTGGCCAAGAGTAAAACGTCAAGAAAACTGTATTTACAAGTAGATAAAGCTAACAAGTTGATGAAAATATCGATGAATTCTACTATAAAGACCAAAAAGGAAAACAATCTTGCGAATTTCTGTCGTCAGAGGTAATTAAACTTAGTAAACACCGATTATTCTCATTTTTTTGTCTGTGAACTCTTGCATGAAAGCTCATTTAACAGGCTATTTTTTGACGTATCGTTGTGTTTATTTGCTTGACTCAGCTTGTAAAGGTTGTTCGCTTCAATTCTTCAAATTTGTTGGACTTTTTTCACGTGTAATGTTTTTAAAATGGATTTGTTTTATTTTGTTTTGGTTGCGAAAGCGTACGGCTATTGCTTGCGAACACGACCAGTGAACTCAGATCATATATTAAATGTGTTAGAGACTGTTAAGTTCGTGTTTTGTTTACAAATACACGCACTTGCTTAATGTACAATGAACTCAAAATTTTGTATACTGCACTCGGCCCCGGCGGCCTCGTATACAAAATTTTTCGTTCATTGTACATTCAGCTCGTGCGTGTATTTGTAAACAAAACACTCACAACAGTCTCTAAACTTAAATAATGCATGAAGTGTGTTTATGTGCGCATTGATCTCTATATAAAACTACACACTGAATTGGGCCGCCTATGAAAAAAAATGTAAAATCTCCTTATAATGTAATTGTAGAGCTGATAATGAATCAAATTTCTACAGAAAACTCTGATCTGTAACTGTAGTTGAATTTATCCATGTTTTCATTCCACTATGTACCCAGTTAAACTATGCAGTGCATACAGAAAGACTGTTGTGATTTTAGAATGCAAGTCTAGTTCCAAACTATCAGTCGACCTGGATGGTGCCACCGTGCCAGTTCGAAGGCCAAAGGAGCTTCAAAATCAAATATCCAAGGATTGCCAGTATACTGGGTGTATAAAAAAAAAATGGAGTCATCTTAAATACTGTTATATCTCACGTAAAACATGCTTTTAAAGTTTTGTTTTGGGCTTGCTTAAACGCTATTTCCATCGTCTTTGCATTGCGTGATCATTTGTGTGTTTCAGTCAATCGATAATCACATAAAAAGGAATTTAGTGCAAGCGCCCATTTCAAGATGCTTCGAACTATTGGTTTTGCAAGTCCCTTGGGACATGAGGTTAAATTAAGAATTTTAAAGGCTGGCGTTTTAAACTTTTTAATCACCTAGCATCATGCCAAAGTTAACGACTGCAGAGGGAATTTTCATTGTTGAAAACTATTTTAAAACAAAAAGCGTTGCTGGAGTGCTAAGATCCTTTCAAATAGCTTTTCCTGGTCGTAATCCGCCATCTTCTTCAACCGTTTGGCGCAATGTTACCAAATACCGGCAACATGGTACCAGTTTAAACCGGGATAAGGGAAATCCGGGAAGAAAAAGGACTGGTAGATCAGAAAAAACATTCAGGTGGTACGAGAGCATCTTCAGAATAATCCACAAGTAAGTGCAAGAAGAAACGGCCTCGGTCTGCCGTCCGCGACGTTTAACAGGATCACGAGGCTTGATTTGAGATGGCATCCATATCGAATAAGAATTCGCCATGAATTGAAAGATGGTGATTACGTTCGAAGAAGGAACTTCTGCGAATGGTTTTCGAACCAAAAACGAAATCCTCGTTTTCTGGCGAATGTTGTGATTGGCGATGAGGCGGCGTTTTGTATGAATGGAGAAGTGAATTCGCATAACGTCCGACAGTGCGCACCAAGAGGGGCTCCGCCAGATTTTAACTATGAAAGGCGCGATGAAAGGTCGAAGATAACTGTTTGGATGGGTATTTGTGGAAATGGCGCCCTGCTTGGCCTTTTTTCTTCGCTCGTAAGGCCCACACAAACCGTACGCGGCGCGATGAATATTAGGGAGCTTAAGATCGACAATGCGGGAAGTTCGAAGACGCGGTGTCAATATATAAGTACAGGAAGAAGCTTTTTGGAATTTGATTGTTTTAATAACTATTTGAAGCTTGTTTTAGTAACTTACAAATATTTTTGTTGGCCAAAACGATATGCTTTCTGCTACAGGTAGTTAACATACACAAGTTAACGAAAACGAACAAATAGCTTCATTAGCTGAACGATAAGGTTGCTTAAACGCGTATAAACTCGCTTTCGTATTGGTCGACACGAGAAATTATAAATTCTCGTCAAGTAATTAAGGTGATATATTCAAATCATGTACTGTGAACAGTGTGCGTAAAAACATCAATCCTTTCAAATTCAGATTAATCGACATAACAATAAGCACAAGTAAAACAAAACAAAGATATCCACCGAAGCGTGCTACATAAGCATCGACATAAGCACAAGCATAAGACTACGAGGCTTTAAGCTATGGCAGAACAAAGGCAAATTCAAAAGAAAATTCTTTCTGCTTTGCTTTTGTAAACCTCCGAGGAAAATTTATCCTTTAAGTTTGTTATTTTGCTTATGCTTATGTCGCTAGTGAGGACTAGACTTAAATTCTTTTGTTTCATACGGTTGGAACTTAACTTTCCATGCGTTTAAGAGCGTAGAATTTTATGAACCATTTATTTAAAGCAATTATTGCTGTCAAGTTTACATATAGCTGCATGATGCCTATTATGTATGGTTATTAAATTTGAAAGGGTTTACTTATTTTACATTCACACTGCGTGTCGTTGCATCATGAAAAATTTCTTATACTGGCTAGTTGATTACGAAGCTCATAGAAATTTTTATACTCTTGGGAGGTTACGGACAATTCCACATGTTTAGTAAGATAACAAGTTTCTAGCAATGCCTCCACGTAAAGATTGGAAACGTAAAAGGAAGGCTTATCATTGCAGAGCAATATCGGCAACACGGTGCTTTGTGGGATATTATAGTCAATGGTAGACTTGCTACAAGTCGACTCGCATTAAAATAAAAACAAACAGGCGAGCGCGAGCTCCCGAGCGAAGCGAGGGAGAGTCGACTTGTCGCGCTTGCAAAAAATTGCATCTCATTGGCGCGTAATATTACAATGAGGCGGAGCCAAAATGGATTTTCCCTGCAACACGTGAATTTGACACATTGCTATAAGTTTGACACTTCACACGCTACAAAAACATGACTTCATAACAATGAATGGCAACGCCAACTAAAATCGTTTCAAGGGCAAACGTTTCCCCCCAAACTAAGCAGTTTTATTGTTTGATCTGCTATCAAAAAGTAGAAAGAGCCGATTACAGAAGAAAACTATTCACGTCTAAAGGAAAAACGAACGCGTGTGTCGATCTCGAGCTTTTGCTGGGAGCGGAGATAACTGAATACCAACAATCTTTGACGAACATCGTGTGCAGAAACTGTGCGACAAAAAACAGTAACTATGGAAAACAAATTCTCGACGTAAGACAAAAGTTTAAAAATACGCAGGAGATTCTGCAATCAAAAGGGCAAGTAACGTCAGTAAAGCGAATGTGTAGGCCAGAGAATACAGACAGGGCTTCATCAAAGCGGCCATCTAGGGAACTGTTCCGACAAACTGAAACTGATTGTTCGAGTGAAACATTAATTAATCAAGAGATATCAAAAGTTTCAACTGTAAATGTAAGTATTTGACGTTTTGTGTACCACAATAACATTGCTTCATGCTTTTCGTGGAATATAAATAAGGCCACAATATTTAATAATAGTTTTTAATCACATGCAATTTACATTTAATAAAATATTATATTCATTAGGTTGTTGTCAACTATGAAAATACACGTGCAAAATCGGTGGAGCTCCCACAGAAATTCTACCGGATTGGGCGTCAATTGGCTTTTGGTACCCCAAAGTCAATTGCAGCTGCAGTTATGAATGAGACAGACACAAAGGATGCAGTATACGACATTGTATGTGCTGATCTCACCATGGAAATATCTGGACTTTGCGCAAAGTCTAATCCATCCATTTTACGGAAGACAGCAAAGGAAGACCTTATCGAATTTTCATGGAATAATCTACACCAGGAATTTTCGTCAAGAACGCCACGATACTTGCAAATCTTAAGTGCTTGTGTGCATAATCCATCACAATCAAGAAATGTTCACAAGCAGATTGAGTCTTTGATGTGTGACGCTGGAGCACAACTTGTGTCCGCACTCAACAAAGATATGAATGCTACCAGAAGGATCAGGTCTGTTATACTGAGGAAAGGAGGATTAAAGAAAGTCGCTGTAAAGAGACTCTCAGCTCTGCATATTTGCATGAGCTATGATGCTACATCAAGAATGTTTGAATCCTATGGGGAAGACTTTGATGTTCCAATAAAGTTGTGGAAGGAAGAAGTCGAGTCTGGAGTAAGAAAGGAAAAAGAGCTCATGGCAAGCATTTTGAAACTGGAAAGGGAGAATTCAGGTCAGGATGTCGTGAAGTCTGCTGTGAAAGAATTAGAAGAACATCGTGCACAGATGCATCCTGGCTACTCCTTTACCGGTGATAATGTGGATATGAGAGTGCTTCCACGACAGATGACCATTAAGAACAAGGCCAAGGATCATCACATGTTTCAAACTGTGGCATTTAAGAACAGAATTAGCCCAAATCACTTACCTGATGACCAACCCAAGCGGGACATTAATCAAGAGCCATTTACAACATTCCTTCCAAGTGCAGAGGAGCAGTTGCAGCTTGTTGAAGAATTAGTTGTATTGGTTGGTAACAAGTGGACAGAGTATGTTCCTGCTCTAGCATGGTATGCTGATTACATACCAAAGCACATACAACATGAAAACATGAAAGAAACAAAAAGGAAAACAGAGAAGGTAAACTAAATTAGTAAAATGTAAGATATTGTAATACATATATGAGTTTAAGTTTAAATTTCAAATATTTTAGCCTAATGGGTCACAAGGATTTACAGCTGCTGGTATTTCAGTTTTGAAAACTAACTAGATATGCACACTTCAATTTTCAGGTTCATCTTGGTGTTCTCCGAAAGAATGAGCAGTATGAGGAGGATATGATTGATATTCTGGAATGGCTGCACCAATATGTACCAGGTCACAGTGAAGAGAATGAATCTCCTACCAAACTTCTCGTTGGAGGAGATTATCTTTCATTTGAAAGATACCAAGGGGCACAATCTGCTATGCAAGATGCTCGGACGCCATCAGCACGGCTGGAGGGTATTATTGCAAAATTTGAAGATTTTCATGACCAGGCAGAATGGCTGAAGGTTTGTACAAAGCATGCTAATATTTAAGAATCAGTTAGGTTTTAAAACTAACAAATTAAGCAGGTAAATTTTGGAAAGCTACCATTTGAGCCATTGCATTAAGTGGAAATTTGGATGCCCTGTTGAGCCTCTTTCATTTTATTTTTTTGTGCTAAAGTTCTTTTTAAAAATTTATTTATGTTTCATATAATGTAGGTTATATGGCATCACCTCTACAGTACAGCATCTGCACGTGATAAAGGCACCCTCTATGCAGCAAGGAATGTGCTTGATGCACGTAATGTGTCGGATGATCCTCACAGCAATTTCTATGCTGCTAGTGAATTTGCAGATAAAGTTCTGAATGCCTACCTGATTGTAGGAGCTATGAACCACCATGGAATGCAGTCTCTAGATGGTGAGCCAACAGTCAACAAGTACAATGGTTTGCTGAATGACCCAGAAGGAAAGAAGCAACATGTTTGCACAGTAATAAGAAGTTTTATTGAGCAGCATGTTATCAACCAAGTCCCAGAAATGAACACAACAGCTCCAATATCAAATGATCTAACATGCAGGTTTTGTAAAAGAAAATATGTTCAGGCACCAGCACTAAGAAAGCATGAGGAGAAAAAACATGGATTTAAACAAACAGCTATTGAAATGGCTGATGAGATCCAGAGCGGAGGTTCTGACAAAGTGTACAATTATACACACCAGGTACTCATTCTACTTCTGCTGAGATTAAATCATAACAATGCAATCAGTCTTGGAGATGGTGAAAGAATAATTAGATTGTACAAATTATTTTGTTTGTATTTTAAAGTTTCAAATTGCCCAAAGTATGCCATTGCTACTCTACAACTACTGGCCCAAGTGAACTGTTTACTGAGCCCCCGCCTTGCATACTCCCTTACTTGGAACCGTTTTGTAAATAACCAAGGCCATGTGGACACAAACTTTCCAATGGATTTGTCTGTTGAGCACGACAACAAGGCATTTAAGAACGATATTCATAGTTTCAGAGGTGAAATTACTGACAAGAGCATAGCTCGTGTCAGTAAAAGTGTTGAACCTACAAATACCATTCTTGCCTCTTATGACAAAACAACCTGTGTCAAAACACCTTCAGGGAAACATTTATTGAAGTCCACTGAAGAGGACATATTGCTCTTGGTTGACCACCTTCAGCATTTAGAGATTTATGCTCAGATACCAGGACGAAAACACTCTGCATTCCCTAACATGCCTCACAACCTACTTGGTGAAATTGAACCAGAAAAGCTAAAGGGGTGGATTAGCACAAGACTTCGAAAATTTAGCAAGAAGCATTTTTATCAATTTGGAAAAACAGTGTCAAATACATGCAGTTAATTAACAATTGTAACATAAAACTATTTGGGCTACATGGTTAAAGGTAATTCTAACCATAATTATTATATAAAATCACTATCTTAATCTAATTGTCAACAGACTATAATTGATTAGAATTCCTCTAAAATGACTTACTCATATATTGTACTTCAGAAGTGCTTATGTCACACAGTTTTCTATTAATACTTTGCTGAGATCAATTTTGTCCCATATGTTTCCCAGATTGTATGATTTCCAGTTTGCAATTAATTGTTTGATTGACACTGCATGCCATGGTGTGACATAAGTACTTCAGAGGTCTATTACTATAGCCTATACTCACTCACATATAAAAAATTCTTTGAAGTTTATAAGACTACATGTATGTAGCAACCTTGTAGCGACTACCAATTTTGTTTGTATATACTATATATTATAAAGAAAGGCTGAATAACATGCAAAATGTCATGATTTAGATTCATTAAGTCTCTAATTACTTCTACAGGTACGTGCAATACAACTTCCTTTAACTTACAGTTCATCCATGCCGGAGTGTTCATCATCTGAAGAGTCTAAATATATTCTTTGTGCTGTTCGTATAGCATTACAGTCATCAGTGTCTGTGCCACTAGTAGAGTCTTTGACCTCATTGTCGTCTTCATCTGAATTGGAAATAGCACTTGAAACATCTGCATCCTCTTCACTATCTGAGTGTACATCAGAGATTATATCTGAGATTATTTTCCAAGTGTACTTTGCATGTTCGATTGATAAAAAGTTGAACTTCTTTTGCAATGTTTCATAACTGTCAATCAAATGAAGTGAAGATGTTACATGGTCTATTAGTGCTCTTGAAAACCCTGATGCCAGGTCCAATCCAGTGAGAAGCCTTTCATGTGGTATGTTGTTAGCCAGTTTTGCCCGGTATTCAAGCAACTGCCTTCTAACTTCTGAAATCATTTGGCTTGAAACCATTTTCTGTGCTTTGTCAGCACTATTTTCATTCCTTACTGCAGTGGCATTGGTAAGATGAGATGAAATTGGTGACATATATTCAGCATCTTGACAAAGGTCAGAACAAGTGCAATTTGGTGTGGAACAATGGCATTTGCACTTACAAATTTTAGTACAAATGTCACAACAGGCATGTCCAATATCACCCTTACTTGGGTTTTCTGAAAATTCCTTCATGAGGACTATTCGGCGACATTTACTAGTGTTTTTAATATACTCTTTCATTGGTTTTGAAATGTTTTTGCTGCAAGTGCACCCTTTGTACTTTAAGAGAACAGCATGGGACATTTCGTTGGTGTCTCGGCCAACCCGACCACATTCTTGAAGGTAGTCATCAAGTGCATTGGAAGGACCTAAATGGATCACAAGCTGTGCCCCCTTCACATCAACACCCATTCCAAATGCCACAGTGCAAAAAACAGCTCTTACAATGCCATTTGCCTTACAAAACTCCTTTTCCACGGTTTCTTTTACCTGCTTATGTGTCCTTCGGTGGTACATTGCAAACAGTCTTGTTCGGTCATCCTTCGGTTGAGTTCTATTAGGACAGACATACGACTTTTCTCCAAGATGCTCGTGAAACAGTTCATAGAGATCTCTAACGTGTGCTCGTTTTCTACAGAAAACGAGAACCTTTGCTGTATCCTGCTGCTTCTGCTCTAGTTCATCAATTAACCAGCTGAAGGCACTATACAGATCATCAACATTTACAGTTTCAACTGAGAACTTTGTATGGGGCTTGTTAGGTACAGTTAATAGCTGAACACAACCAAACATACATAAATCCTTGATTATTGTAGTTCTCACAGCATCTGTAGCAGTTGCAGTCAAAGCAACAAAAGGAACGTCTCTCCTTAGCATTGATCGCAGTTCAGACAGATGACCATATTCAGCTCTGAAAGCCTCTTCCAACTCAGTGTCTTGTCCCCTGTTTCAAAAATGCATCAAAGGTATTGACAAAGGTTTTAACAAGGTTTACTGAAAGCATTACAAAATATTTCATATCTATGAATATGATTGAATAAGTTTACACCACAGTATCAATATTTTGACAACAGAAAAGCACAAGTCAAATGTTAAACCCTATACTATATTGCATACTAACCATTTTGCCACGCAATGACTTTCATCAACAAAGACAACATCAATCCTTTCTTTGAGAAACCCTCGAAATAAGTATCGGTAACTCCTTAAGACTGACTCTGGGGTACCAAATATAATGTTATATTTGCCTTCTTTGATTCCTACAATTTCTTCGTCAGTTGTATCGGCTCCCAAAGAGACAGCGGCGATACATTTTCGTTGTAGAGCTGCGACTTGATCTCTCATTAAAGACAATAGTGGTACGATAACAAGACAGACGGAATACACTTGTTCTTCTTCACCATGCTTTAAATAGTTGTAAACAAACGGTGCAATGTGGAAAGTAAGGCTTTTACCTGACCCAGTTGGCGACACCATCAAAACATCGCGACCGGCAAGATATGCTTCTACAACTTGCCGCTGATTTTCTTTTATTTGATCAAATCCAAGCTTTCTCAGACCGTAACTAATCGCATCTTTAATCGAATACATGACAGAACAAATTCAAACTATTTATTTATTGTAATTCTTCACAATATTCCTCACAATGTTTCATTTTTAGTGCGGCGTATGAGTGTACAACGCATAAACATAAATAAACAGGGAAAAGCCAACGATCTTAACACGTTGGCAATTCTCGACATTTGCATTTGATTGGCTAATACAGCACCGACTAGGATTCGAGTCGGTAAAGTTTGGCGCGTTGCAAGCGCGACAAGTCGACTCGCCCTCGCTTCGCTCGGGAGCTCGCGCTCGCCTGTTTGTTTTTATTTTAATGCGAATCGACTTGTAGCAAGTCTAAGTCAATGGTATTAAAAGAAATCTCGAATGTTACCACACATTGGTTACCAATTCTGTGCGTAGGCGAGTTCGAGACTACGTTCATCGTGAAGTAAGGCAGTAAGTACAGTAATCAAACTTAACATCGATTTTTGCAAAGGTATAAACAAAATACCCATTCAATTTTGCAAATCCAGAGCAACGTCAAGAAGCATATCATGCGATAAGGAGCGTATAGAAATGCCATTACCCCAACAGCAAGTTCCATTTCCTCGTCAACCACTACGTCAACCACACCCCATCCAACCACGTCCACCTCAGCAACGAGCAGCTCAACCACATCCCCACCAACCACATCCAGCTCAGCAACAAGTACCTCAATCACATATAAGTCGTCAGCCATGGCTGCTACGTGCCTATGCGTTAAAACTAATTTCAAAAGTACTCGCATAATTTGCGTGAAATATGTGCTAGACCATAGTAGCCCACTAATTGATGGTATTTTTTTTGTGATAGCGCGGTCGATGTAAACATTGATGCATCACAAGCTGACCGCGCATTGAACTGGACCGCGCGCATCACATAAAATATACCATCAATTAGTGGGCTACCTATGGATAGACATTAACATAACTGAATATTCGTTCGTTTTCGTCAAGTTGTGCATGTTAACTAGTTGGACTTCCAAAACGCTTCTTACGTCGTAGCATGCTTTCCCGTTGCCCAAGGGACGTGATAATTCTCAGTTTGATGTTCTATTAGGCATGGCTACGCACTTGAGAATACGCCTGGCACCACAAATTATTCATGGCTGTTGTCTTCTATAAAAATATCTTTTGTTGTGAAGCCGCGTCGTCGAGCTGCCGCGTCGTAAATCTTAAGGTTCCTTTTGTATCCCGGCGCGGCCGTTTTTGTATCGTAGCGCGGCCAACATAAAATCAATGTACTGTATTTGGTAAAAAACGTTCAGACCTGACGCGAACAGGTGAATTTTCGCTTAGCGATATAAAAAAGTTCGCTCGCAGAGCGACCTTTTCCGCGCTGTGATATAATTCGCGCTGTTCTGACCAATCACAGGGCTAGAAAAAAATCAAGAAAAACATGCCAATCAAAGAAAATATGGCGACTCCAACCATAGATGAGCGGGTAATTTTGTTGGTTCAAAATTATGAGGAATTATATGACAAAACGGGTCCATACTATAAAGACAAAGAGCTGAAAGAAAACATATGGACAAGCATTTCTACCGAGCTAGATATTGATGGTGAGTGCACTGAAGCGTAAGGCTTTTAAGCAGTAATTTTCTTGTTTGTAGAAATTGAACTTTACACAAAATCAACTTCTTTTTCAACTGTGAACTTTCTTAAAAAACGGTGGAAGAATCTTTGTGATACGTATGTTAAGATTAAAAGAGGTGATAAAGGGAGAAGTGGTGAAGGAGCAAGTAAAAATAAAGAGTGGAAATATAAAAAAAGTTTGTCTTTTTTGGAGCCATACACCGAAATAACAAGTGAAGGTAAATCTGATTGCAGAATTTGTTATTTTGGTACTTGTTCCATCAAGAGCGGACCCCATTTATTTCCCCAGTTATTCTTAAATATTCAAAACTAGCAACATACTATTTTATTTACTTACTAATATAATTGGTAGGACTTCTTCAAACAGGATGGAATCAAGCTCAGAAGACAACGTTTTGTCTGCAGATGATTCGGCCATTTTTTGCCCAGACGAAGATGAAATGGATTCTGCTTCATGCTCTAGTTTAGAACTACTAGAAAGTGCCCCCACCACTGCATCTACATCACGTCCACCAACTCCTGGTGTCAACCCTAAATTAGCTGGCAAGAGACGAAAGCCACGTGATGAAGTTTCAGAGCAAATCATAAAATATTTGGATGCAAAAAATAAAATGCCTGAAAAATCTGAAGAGCAAGTCTTTGGCTTGAGCATTATTCCTACCTTAAAACGCATGACAGACCAACAGAAGGGACTAGCCAAACTGTGCATACAGCAAGTGCTGTATGATATTGAATTTGACAAGTAAAGACTAGCAAAAGTGTAAAAAATATGTATTAACTATTAATGATCTCTCTTCCAAGATCATGTTGCTTGGTTTTCGTTTTCCCTTTATAGTAAAAGATTACAACAAACCTTTTTGAATATTTAGCCCTTACAAATACAATATGTTCCATTACCATTGATCAAAACAGATTATTTACTAACAAGTAATTTACAGTCTAATTAATGCTGAAATATAGTTATAAGTTACAATTATAAATGTTAGACACTGTTATTGGCCACTGTCAGACACTACGATTTAATCCTCTCTGAACTGTAGTGTATTGCTATGGAACCTCTCCATCACCCATGCAGAAATACAATTTAAACTTAACCCTAACAACATATGCATCAGATGATGCTCTACAGCCCATATTTGTAAAATTTTGCAAGGCTTGGTATTCTTGAAGGCCATCCCTTTCATCTTGAACATCAGCTGGTGTGCTATTTCCAGTAGACTTCTGTAGGTAGTTATGGAGCACACAACTTGCCTGGACAACCCTTTCACATTGCTCTGGATGTAAATTAATACGCCTCTGAAAGATACGCCATCGTTGCGCCAGTAATGCATTCTCTGAGATTCGACGTACTCTGGAAAGCCGGTAATTGAATATACGCTTATCAATTGAAAGGTCTTTTCCAGGATAGGGACGTAAAAGATAGGTTTTCAGAGGAAATGCCTCATCTCCAACAATTACATATGGCATAGGACCTAATAAGAAAGAATAATATTGTTTAGTAGTTAGATAATTGGAGCGAAATAATACATACAATTTTAGACCTGACCAGGATGGCTGCAAAAAAAATACAAAACTTGGTCCTCTAGCAAGAATCAGACCTTTGGCCCTATGATTAAGGTCAAGTGAGTGGAATGCAGAAAAAATCTTGATTTTACCTTACCTAGTAAGGAAGCCCCAGGCAGATCAATAGGAACAGGAAGATTAAGTTGGTTCCCTGCCAGCCTTTGACCAAGTAGGCAATTTGAAAAATCATTCCATCACTATTAGATCCATAGCTCCCAATATCCACAATGTGAAACAGTAGTTGGCATCAACTAAAGCCATCAAAACTATAGAAAATGTTCCTTTATAGTTGAAGTATAGAGAACCAGAATTGGGTGGAGCTTGGAAAGCAATGTGCTTCCCATCTATAGCCCCTACACAATTTGGAAAATTCCATTTATTCCTGAAGATTTCAGCCATTGCTTGCCATTCACTCTCTGGGGGAACTTTCATGTAGTGGTTTACCAGACATGTCCAAATTGCTTGACATACTTCTGCAACAATACTTTCAACAGTGGGTGCACCAACACGGTAACTAAATCCAATGGTTTTATATGAATTGCCTGTTGCCAAAAATCTGGAAAATTTTAAAGAAAATGAAGGCAAAGCGTATTTGTATCAAACAATTATTCAATGATATGAAATCAATCAAATAAATTAAGCAAGTATAAAACAACACCTTCAGGCTTCACGAAAATAAAAGCTGTTATTTACATTCATAGATTAGTCTATCTAGACTAGTCTACTTGAAGGCAGAAGGACCGGTATGAAAAGCATACAAATACCCTTACCCTGGGATACCCACGTAACAAAACCCTGAAGGGCAAATATTATATAGCCTTGATAACTTTTTTGCAATGACAACCAAATCTATCACACTGTTTATTATGAAAAAATTATTTCATATAAAATATTCGCCAGACCAGAATGGGACATTTTAATATTTTGCCATTCCCTAGCATCACACAAGAAAAGCAACAACCACAACCTACTACACGTATAACTTAGTTGTTTTTACCTTAAGCAAATGGCCAATCTCTGTTGCGGACTTATAGGGTTTCTATTGTTTGTGGTTTGTTTTCGAATATGAGGTCCAACGATAGCCAATAAGTTTTCAAATGTTTCGGGTGTCATTCTGAAGTACTGAAAAAAGCGCTGGTCATCTAGACGAAGTTCTTGTACGAGACGATGAAATTCCCCAAGTTGTTGCCTTTGTCTCAATATTGGATGAATCCAAACAGTCCGTCTTCATCGCCGAAGCCGGTGGAGCAGTGAAAGTAACAACAACAATTTATCTCCACAGTTTTGAGCATCCGCCATTTTTCTTTCTCCCAATTTTGTCGCGAAAAATTACCGCGCGTGGTTTGTATGCCTATTTTACTTCGAGTGTCGTGAAAACGCGCCGCGTCTGGTTTGTGTGGGCCTGTAATGTCGATGGTAATTCCTACCTCATTGAATAATAACATTATCTCACAACTGATTGAATTGTTTGACAATCAATTTCAAGACGGTCATTTCCAGCGACTTTAATGGTCACAAGATGGAGCACCAGCGCACCAGCTAATTGCCGTAAGAAACAGGCTTTTAGAAGTCTTTCAAAATCGTGTAATCGCCTTACATCTTCCTGTTGAGTGGCCACCACGCTCGCCTGGTCTGACACCTTGCGATTACTTTCTCTGGGGGTATCTCAAAGACAAAGTGTATTGCACACCACCACAAAACGTCAATGATCTGAGGAACAAGATACAGAATGAGGCGAGTCTTCTTCGACAAGATCTAGCTCTTCTTCGAAGAGTTTTCTTGGACATGAGACAAAGAGCGCACTTGTGCGTTTTTAGAAATGGTGGCTACGTTGAGTAATTGTAACGACAACATTAAGTTAATTCTATCCATCTACATATTTTAATTTTTCAACCGCATTTTCTTAAATAAATATTGTTCATTGTAAATATCATGGAATTTAATAAATAAACCACCATTAAAAAGCTGAAATTCTACATTTTCTAATAAACACAAATATAGAGGTTTAACTGTTTATTCGTTTCGAAATTCACATTTTAATTGAGGACTCTTTTTTTTTCTACACCCTGTGTAGTTCAATATGGGCATGTATGATGGAAGCATCTGTCGTGTACTGTAAAGTTGTGTATCACGTCTTCCCTTCTCACAATTTGGTAAAATATCATTTCGTCTGCCTCGTACCCGGCCTCCCCGCGATATATACATTCATAAGCGCCTGGGTACGCGGCAGTCATTTCGTTATAATAGCACAGCAGCCCGATCTCCTGGTGTTTTTCCTGTAGTACAGTTGTTGCGACGGCGGCCATTTTGAATATTTGAATATTGTATAATATGTTTGAATAGCGTAATAGAGAAACGAACAAATTCATATTATTGGCATTAAGTATTAATATTTTATGAACACTATAGTAAATCAGTAGCGAGTACTTGATGTTAGATGTTTTAAATAGTAATACCATATAAGGAGTAGCACATGTATACAAGAGAAAGCAAGCTGTCACTTTGTACAAACATATAGATTTAGCAAAATAGAGAACAAGAACATTACATTGGCGACGAGGATTAAGTGAACATAGTCATGGTCGACGAACCACAGCAAGCAGAGCATGTAAACACGGCCTACCAAGCAATTCCCGTGGCGATTCAGCCTATGCCTGAATTCAAACCCGAAGCCCACGTCGGCGCTAGCTTAGCAACAAGATGGGACAAATGGCTCTCAGATTTCGAAATGTTTATTGTAGCTTCAGGAATAACTGATCCAAAACGAAAACGGGCACTTCTTCTTTACCAAGCAGGCACTCGAGTGCGGGAAATTTTCCGATCTTTGCCAGAAACCGGCAACGACGAGGCTTACGATACTGCTAAACAACGACTAAAAGAGTACTTTGACCCTCAGAAGAACAGGCGTTACGAAGTGTATTGCTTTCGCCAGACGACACAGCAGCCCAGTGAAACCTTAGACGCTTTTCATACAAGGCTACGACGGCTAGCTGAGACATGCGAATTCACAAACTTGGAATTCGAGATAGAGCAGCAAATAATAATCGGAGGAACATCTTCTAAAATTCGAAAGCGTGCACTACGAGACCCTCAATTCGCACTAAAAGACATGTTACTGGAAGGAAGACGTGACGAGCAGAGTGCGTACCAAGCCAGAGATATTGAGTCGAAAGACGTTAAAGAAGCCGAAACAAATAAAATCACTGCAAAACAAGGGCAACAGTCAGAACAACAAACATGTCGGAACTGTGGCCGTGGTTATCCTCATGAAGGTCGTTGCCCAGCAACAGGCAAAGTTTGCAATAAATGTGGCAAACCTAATCACTTTGCCAATGTATGTCGAAGCAGTGCGAAGAAACCTCCGCGTACTGCAAGGAGACCAAAGAAAAACCGGACAGTAAAACCTTTACAGCACCACGACAACCAGGATTCAAACTCGGACTCTGATGAATCCTATTTATATTCGGTAAAAAGCGAACAAGCAAACTATGCGTATGTAAAAGTAAACATTGATGGTGTGCCATTTAAAACTATGGTGGACACTGGAGCCAGTATCAATGTTATAGACCAAAAAACTTATTCGAAACTTTGTGATGTGCACCTTAAACCAACCCAAACCAGAGCTTTTGCCTACAACCAGTCTGAACCAGTGAGCTTTATGGGAAAGTTTGACGCTGTTATTGAGACAAAAAAGCGAATGTCAGTAGCAACCTTCTATGTTGTGAAAGGGCAGAACTCTGGTAATTTACTTTCACTGTCGACTGCTCAGGACTTGGGCTTGATCACATTAAATTTAAAAAGTGTCTCTACGAAAGATGCTGCAATGGACAACATACTGGATAAACATAAGTCGGTGTTTAATGGGCTTGGAAAACTGAGGGGAACCACTGTAAAATTAGATATAGACAAAACCAAAACTCCAAAAGCCCAGCCGCAAAGAAGGATTCCATATCACATCCGGGAAAAAGTTAAAACAGCTTTGCAACAACTCGAGAAGGAAGATGTGATCGAACGTGTGCCTGAAGATGAAGCTACACCTTGGGTGCAACCAATTGTAGCTGTTCCTAAAAAGGATGGGAATGTGAGGATTTGTGTGGACATGCGTCTTCCAAATGAAGCAATCAAAAGGGTGCGACACCCCATACCCACGGTAAACGATATCAGTGTTGAGCTCCATTGAGCTAAGTATTTTACAAAGCTTGATCCCACGCAAGCATATCACCAACTTTTTTGGATGAGCAAAGTAGATATATTACAACCTTCAGCACACATATCGGATTATTTAGATACAAACGTCTGAATTATGGAACTAATGCATCTGCTGAAATTTTCCAGTATGTATTGCAACGAGAGCTACAAGGTCTTCATGGGTTCAGAAATATTGCAGATGACATTATTGTTTTTGGAAAAACACGAGCCGAGCATGATGCCAACCTGGATAACTGTTTACGTCGTTTAAAGAGTAAAGGATTAAAACTGAACAGAGACAAGTGTGTGTTTCTAAGCAACACCCTTGAATTCTTTGGACAGATTTTTTCCAAAGATGGTATTTGTCCAGACCTAAAACGTGTTACTGATCTACTACATGCACCCCGACCTGCAAATGTTAGTGAGGTAAGAAGTTTATTAGGGATGGCTAATTACAGTAGCCAATACATCCCTGATTTTGCTACACTTACTGCCCCCCTTCGTGAACTAACGAAAAAGAACGCACGATTTGTTTGGAACACTGCTCATGAACATAGTTTTAAAAAGCTCACCGCAGCGTTAGCCACATCCCCTTGCATGGCTTATTTCGACAAGGATAAACAGACATCAGTTGTCGTGGACGCAAGTCCAGTTGGGCTTTCTGCTATTCTATCACAAAATACCCCCGGACATGATGACCATAAGGTCATATCTTATGCAAGCCGAGCCTTGACTGATCCGGAAAAGCGCTATTCCCAGACGGAAAAGGAGGCCCTGGCCATTGTGTGGTCAGTAGAACACTTCCATTTGTTTTTGTATGGCGGTCAATTTAATCTGATCACTGACCATAAACCATTGGAGGTGATTTATGGGAAAAGAAATGCGAAAGCCTCTGCCAGAATCGAGCGCTGGATTTTGCGCCTACAACCCTATAACTTCACAATCGTGTATAAGTCTGGTGCTGAGAATCCCGCAGATTATTTATCGCGACATCCCACTACTAAGAGCATACGGAAACAAGAGAAAATGACAGAAGAGTACTTAAACTTCATTGTAGACTCAAGCATCCCGAAGTCTATGACCCTCGCGGAAGTCATTGAAGCAACAAATGATGACCGTACACTAAAGGGTTTGCGTGCAGCGATAAGATTCAACAAATGGGACTCGCCGGTCGTGAAAGACTATAAACATGTGAAAGATGAACTTTCCGTTTCCTCACATGGACTTATTTTAAGAGGAAATCGTATAGTTGTGCCACACAGTCTACGCCAGAGAGCCGTTGACATTGCGCACGAGTCTCACCAGGGTATACAGAAAACGAAAGCCCTACTTCGCGAGAAGGTATGGTTTCCTCAGATCGATAACATAGTAAAAAACACTGTAGAGAAATGCGTTACGTGTCAAGCTGTTGCAAGTCCAAACCCACCGGAGCCACTTGCAATGACTCAAATGCCAAAATCTCAATGGGAGGTATTGAACATAGATTTTTATGGGCCCCTCCCGACAGGCGAGTACCTGCTCGTAGTTATAGATCGTTACTCACGATTCCCAGATGTTGAAATTGTCAGCTCTACCAAGGCTCCTGTGATCATTCCCAGACTGGATAAAATATTCGCGGTGCATGGTATTCCAGCGATCCTTAGATCAGATAACGGCCCTCCATTTAACGGGGAAGAGTACTCCCGTTGTTTACAGACCCTGGGGATTAAAGCCGAGTGGTCCACCCCAAAGTGGCCCCAAGGAAACGCAACTGTAGAACGCTTTATGCAGCCTTTGGGCAAAGCCCTGAAGACCGCAAAGCTTGATGGTCGTCCGTGGAGACAAGAATTACAACGATTCTTATTGCACTGCCGTACGACGCCACACAGAACTACGGGTGTGCCTCCTGCAGAACTACTCTTCAATCGGAAAGTTCGAGGCAAGTTACCGGTCTTAAAGAAGCGTGTAGTCAGACGGCATAGCGAAGCACGCAAAATGGACGAAAAGCGACAGTCCTATAACAAGCAGTATGCGGACGAAAAACGTCATGCTAAGAAAAGTTCAGTCAAAGTCGGCGACTGCGTTCTCATCAGACAGGAGAGACGGAATAAGCTGACTTCCAACTATAACAGCGAGCCATACACGGTAACGTACAAGAATAAATGCGAGATTACAGCTACGAATAAAGATGGTCACACAGTTAGGCGAAATGTCTCGCATTGCAAACGGATTCCGCGACCAACGACGTCAGGTGATGGCAATGCGTCTGATGACTCGGAGGAGTACATCTTACCATCTAGGAATTCCAACTCGGTTCCTCCAGAAAACCAGAACCGTGAAGTTGATGACCAGTTAATCGCACCACCACGAAGATCAGAAAGGTGGCGAAGAAAGCCAGACAGATATGGACAAAACAATATGTTTAAGTTTTCAAAATATACAGTTCACGTACATTTATCTATATTTTGGGATTAGTTATGTTTTCTTTAAAAAGGGGGAGTAATATAGTAAATCAGTAGCGAGTACTTGATGTTAGATGTTTTAAATAGTAATACCATATAAGGAGTAGCACATGTATACAAGAGAAAGCAAGCTGTCACTTTGTACAAACATATAGATTTAGCAAAATAAAGAACAAGAACATTACAAACACTATAAGCTTAACATGTGTTATTTAAAATTTTTGTGGTGCTTTGTTCGATTTCAAGTGGTTGTAATTTCGGCACTTTTAAGACTCATGTGGTACTGTTATAAATAAACGACAAGGCAGGTCACTCGGCCGACAACTGCCCGTATTCAAACGCAAATATATCTCGAGGTAAACACGCTCTCTGCGAGAACAAACACCATCACAGCCAAGCCAAAAGACAGCTCTACACGCTCGATGCAGTTTTTCAGTTTTTGAGTATGGACACATAGCGTGCTTAGCAACCAGGCAATAACAGATTTTATTACCTGGTTATATTAAAATCTGTAAGACAATAAGCCAATTGCAGAACTCAGTAACAGCGCCTTCTCGCAGCATGGAAACAAGGCTTGTTAATGCAAAAACAAAAAGATATTGTTAGGAGCGCGAAAAAGGAAAATAGAGCGTCGAGAAGTTCGAAGTAATGTTTTTCGAGTTTTTTGAAGAATTATTTTATACTTTTTGTATTTTTTCAATTGTTTGTTATCCCAACTTTGGTCTGTAAATAGTTTTGTTTTGAAATAGCGTGTTTTTGTCAATTTTTGCGAATGTCTTTGGCGGAGTGCGTTGCCGGCGCGGAAGAAAATATTTTGGAAAAAATGAATACGGAGTCAGGTAAGTGTCATTTTAATGAAGAGATTTGTCGCAAAAAGAATTCAATCATTTTAATCGTTTTCCTCAGTTTTGTTTTCAACACGTGGGTATATTTTTAGCCATTTATTACCTAATTTCGGGTGCAGATATTTATATTTTTTTTGACATTGAAAACAAGGTCACGGTCAATTAGCCGCCATTGTACATTTCATTAACATAGGGTTGGCATTCAGAGTTTTTGTGCAGCAAAGTGTCCATAATTAATGTGGAATTGTGCAAATACGATGGAACTACACCTCTTTCGTACAAAAGGCCAGTTTATACTCTTATTAACTTGTTGTCTGTTTGAACAAACTATATTAAAAGATGTCAACAAAGGAAAATATAGGCTTCCTTCCCCGAAGATGACGAAGGAATACAAAGCTCACAAACGTCAGTCATAAAAAAAATGTTTTCATTGCAATGGACTAAACACTATCACTTTTTCCTTTGAGGTTTGTATACACGCATTTATTGTAGGTTTATATTTTTCGTTTTCGTTAATTTAGATGCTGGCAAGGAAAACATACCACCAACCAAAGCAAGAGCAAGGTCTCGAGGCTTTCAATGTTGCTACTTTAACTGCCGAAATCGTTCATAAACGAAAGAATCGATGAACCCCATTTCACTTCTTCAAAGTCCCAGCAGTAAAACCCCTGAAAACCACTTGGTGCAATCGAATGGGAAAAATTGATGGAAAGGATGTATTCGCGGTGACAGCGAATACGAAAATATGTGATCAACATTTCTTGCCTGAGGATATTGTTAAAGTTGCTGGTGGCAAGCGCTGGCGTTTAAAGGACGGAGCAATTACCATGAAGGTGGGACAGCCGCTACGCGATGAAAGAAAACGTAAACCACCTGCTATGAGATATGAGCCCAACATAAGACTGAAAAAACCTAAAGTGAGTTCGACACCACACTTATTACAACCAAAGTCATTACTATGTTCAGCGTTAGCTGTTGTAAGCGCGACGTATAAAGCACTGATGCAGACCGACAAACTCACCAAATGCAAGTTGGAACAGACTGAGAAAGAACTTTATGAGACAAAAGAAAGTTGCAACAAAGAAGTTTTGGCAGCCATGTCATTAAGGATGATGAACAATGTCAACAATACACAGGCTTTCCTGATTTCAAAAGATTTGAAGCATGTTTAAATTTCTTATCAGTTGGAAGTAATGGTGAAAATGTTAGAACAAAGGGGACTAGTGAACAGAAAGGAAGTGGACGATCTCGGTCTTTATCAAGTGAGGAACAGTTTTTGATTCTTCTAAGGAAATTAAGAAATGGTTTTTCCAATCTTCATCTTGGCTGGCTGTTTCATTGTGATAGTAGCACAATTACTCGACTGCTTATCAGTTGGGTAAACTATGTTTATTTAAAATTTTCATCGTAACCAATCTGGCCATCGAGAGAAGAAGTAAATGTATCTATGCCAGACGTCTTCAAGGAAAAGTTTCCAAACACTCGAGTCATACAGTAATGGATTGTACAGAGATAGCTGTGGAGGCACCAGAGTCATTGCATACAAGATCTGTATTCTACTCGGATTACAAGCATCACAATACTTACAAGGCACTTATTGGAATCACCCCAGCAGGAGGATTATCATTGGTATCAGAATTATTCCCTGGTAGCGTCTCTGATCGTGAAATTGCGTGTAGATGTGGCATATTAAATCCTCAATTCTGGCATAAAAGTGATGAAATCATGGCTGATAAGGGGTTTACAATTAAAGGTCTTCTTGATCCAATGGGTGTCAAGCTAAACATCCCTATATTCTTGGAGGATAAAGCCCAATTTCAAACTGAACAAGTTATTATGAATCAAAGAATAGCATCTGTTAGAATTCATGCAGAGGTGTATTCGCCAAATAAAGAACTTTCATATATTTGATAGACCATTACCATTCACCTAACCAAATGTTTACCATCTGCTCATTTCTTGTGATGTTTCAGAATCCTATAGTTTCAGTCTAATTATGTATACAAAGTAATATTTAGTACAGTGCAAGATTATGCCCTATGCACTAGTGATTCTAAATGTCCAAGAAACTTTACAACTTGCAATAAAGGAACAGTAGAATCTTTTACTAGCTTTGTGAAGGTAGTTAACAATGTTATATTTGCCATATGTTATATTGCTTGTATACTGGGGAATATGGTGATGGGGGAAATCAGGGTAGGTTGCATTAGTAGATGGACTTGAAGATGTCATAGGATCAATATTAACATATACATTAAAGTTATTGCCTAATTTATTGCATTGCTAAGCTAAGGGGCAAAATATCGGAACCTTGCCAAACTTTATTTCACACCATGAGTCGTTGAAAATAAAATTCCGCAAACCATGTACTAATGGAATGTTTGGATTAATTTCATTGACGTAGTCCTTCATTTCAAAAATAGCATTGGCATTGTAAACTTGTTCAACTTTAGATCTTGCTTCATGCAAGTTACATTTAATCCCAGTACTCACTTTTTTCCCAAGCTTAGGTTTTTTAATTGTTGTCTCCATCACAGTCTCCTTTGCTACATCCATTCTGCGTACGTTTGGAACTGACCATCCACAAGATCTTGATGTATATGGAAGCTGGAGAGGGATGTTATCCAACTTATCCAATACAAACTGTGCCATCAGCTCCAGTAGAGCATAAATGTGGTTGCAAAATCCTCCCTGTCCTGCCTTGCAAGAGCAGTATCCATGCATACGTTATTTTTGCACTACTACGAGAAAGTGAACAGCTTAACTGGTGGCATTGATTCTTGGTGTAGGAAGCACTGCAGATAGCTTTAATATAGAAAAAACTGGTATCATAGCAGCATGTTATACTGTCCAGGAAATGGTCAAATAACAGGTTGTCAGCTCCTTTTTTTTTTTGGTTTTTCCTGTTTTGCCAGATGCTTTAAAAAATCTTCGATTCATTTATGGTCAACCTTGGTAGATTCAACAGCGAATTTGACCAAGCCAAATTTTGTTTTTTCCGGTAGTTACCTTAAAAGAACAAGAAAGTTTTGAAAATTTTATTAAAATTTGTATGGAATAAGTCGTTTTCTGCCTAAAAGCAGAAATGCAAATAGCATTGATTTTCAGGCAAAGTTAGCATTTGTGGCAAACCCATATAAAATTACTTTCCAAAAAAATCCCCTCCACATTTTCTATTTATTTCTGCATTAGAGCATTGAAACAAGTGGCTCACCTTAATTTCATGCAATCATTTACAGATGGGTTCGGTAAAATTTTTGACTGTACATCTTCCATTTCCTGCCTTAATTCCTTTCCTTTTACATAAATTTGATTTTCTGTAGGATCAACCAGGATGTCTTTATGACCGTTTGTTACATATTCGTTGATCCTAATAAGTTAAACGGATGTTTTTTCAGTACAACAAAATGTTTAAAAAGATAACACACGGTAACACTCACACACCTCTGTATACATGCTGCTTTTGTCGGTAATTTTTTAATCGAGTCGCCGCGACATGAAAGTCAAAACTTTAACTCATCGACACGGTAGGATGTTAAACGCGATAAATCCGAGTTACTCTCTAGGACGTCTTCGGGATGAAGGCATCTCGTTTTGATCTCGCCGGGACGATCTATAACATAAGGAAAATATAAGATAATTATTTCTAAATGCATGTATACAAACCTAAAAGGAAGAAGTGATAGTGTTTAGTCCATTGCAATGAAAACATTTTTTCATGACTGATGTTTGTGAACTTTGTATTCCTTCGTCATCTTCGGGGAAGGAAGCCTATATTTTCGTTTGTTGACATCTTTTAATACAGTTTGTTCAAACAGACAACAAGTTAATAAGAGTATAAATTGGCCTTTTGTATGAAAGAGGTGTAGTTCCATCGTATTTGCACAGTTCCACATTAATTATGGACACTTTGCTGCACAAAAACTCTGAATGCCAACCCTATGTAAATGAAACGTACAATGGCGGCTAATTGACCGTGACCTGGTTTTCAATGTCATAAAAAAATGTAAATATTTACACCGGAAATTAGGTAATAAATGGCTGAAAATATACCCACGTGTTGAAAAAAAAAACTGAGGAAAACGATTAAAATGATTGAATTCTTTTTGCGACAAATCTCTTCATTAAAATGACCCTTACCTGACTCCGTATTCATTTTTTCCAAAATATTTTCTTCCGCACCGGCAACGCACTCCGCCAAAGACATTCGCAAAAATTGACAAAAACACGTTATTTCAAAACAAAACTATTTACAGACCAAAGTTAGGATAACAAACAATTGAACAAATATAAAAAGTATGAAATAATTCTTCAAAAAACTTGAAAAAAGTTACTTCTCGACGCTCTATTCTCCTTAACAATATCTTTTTGTTTTTGCATAACAAGCCTCGTTTCCATGTTGCAAGAAGGCGCGGTTACTGAGTTCTGCAATTGGTCTATAGTGAGATCATTAATAGTAATGACTATATTTGTTAATATACTTTTGAGACATTGAAATATGAGCGCGTGCGGTTTTTGTATGTCGTGCGTACTTCACAGTAGTTTCATTTTGTCAAGCTACCGGCAAAGGGGACGTAGTGCCACCGAAGAAGAACGAAATGAGCATTGGAAAGACATTGCCAGCAAAGCACCGAACAAAATCCTTGAGAGCCGAAAACCTTTCGAAGAACGGTTTTCGGCTCTCTCGGATTGTAGAAAAGAACAAATTGTAGCTTCTGGCCAAGTATAGCAGTACTTTCTCCAACAACAAAGTCCATTTGCCTTTGGGATCCTATAATGTCATGGCTATGCGAGAGGCCCAGACCCAGTTTGGACAGAAATACATCATATTGCTGGCCACAGAACTAAATAGAACACGAGGGCGTTGCTATTCCAATAAGAAAATCAAAAGGTTTATGCGAGAAAACCTAACTGATGGAGAGAAAGAAAAGATAAGAGTTCCTAAGCGCAATTATTTCACCCTCTTCTAGAAGCCACTGGCTGTCCTCGATATTAGGGACCTTACGATTTACAGAACGACAACGTGACGGCAACGTCCTGAGACAAACAGTCAATTGAAAAGAAGTGAATAATTATAGTTGTGAACAATGCATTTGAATATTTGAAAAGCGGCTCTCGTATTGTTGACGACGGCAAATCAAATATTTTCACGTATTGTATTAACCCAGGCGTATTGAATTTAGCCGGTGGAGTTTTAAATTCGATCTAGTTAAGAACTCTTCTCAAACATGTAGCTCATGTCTTCAACCAAAGTGTTTTTAACAAGTGTTAACTCAACTTATGCGATTGATGATAAACAACTTCTATGCTTTGCTAAGCTATATCATAAAGTGTTTTCTCGCCGTTGCCGTCGCGTTGCCGTCCTATAAATCGTAAGGTCCCTATTACTGGATGGGGCCGCACGTCACAAAGACTTGCTATCGTCTATTGTAATCTTACCTTGCCCGCAGACGTGGAAAAAAGGTTTCATAAAAAGTTTACAACAGCATGTAATTGGAGAAATACAAGAAGAAAAGCTAAAAATGGCTTGCGCAGATCGACCATATCTGTGGAATGTCCACCCGTACTGGCAAGAGAGGAAATGCATGGTGCCTTACAAGTACATGCAAAATTTGGCAGATCTACCACGAAAGGCTAGTTGTGAAACTGGACAATGGCACATCTTATCATGCTGGCGACAATTTAGAGCAGCAAAAAGAACAGTTAAAAAACGGTTGTAAAATGATTAATCTGAGTATTAACCGAGGTGTCCCTCAAGGAACTGTCATTGGTCCTATTCTGTTTTCAGTTATGGTTGATGATATTAAAACAGTTGATTCAAAAAATGAGTTGGTGAAATTTGCAGACGATTTGACGTTGGGAGTTCCTGGTACTGAAAGTGTAGATACATCTCGAACTGAATTTGATAACGTACAAGCTTGGTCTGAAGAAAACAGAATGCCCCTGAATATGAAAAAAACGTACGAAATGGTTGTTCATGGTGTCACGCCTGTGATTCTGCCTGACCCTATCCCCTCAGTCGAACGAAAGACGTGGTTAAGGATCTTAGGAGTTACCTTGCCAGACAATCCATGCAACTGGGATTTGCATTTCGAAGAAATGCTCAGGAAAGCAAGTGGAATGATAAATATTATGAGAGTTTGTAAATATTATGGACTATCACTTGAACAATTAGATCTGCTGTTTGATAGCCTAATCATGTCTATATTCACCTTTGCCATTGAGTTGTGGGGTTGTGCGTATGAAAGTAAATATCTGAATCAAATAGATAAATTTATTAAGCGTGCGCACAAGAACGGTTATATATCAAAAATAATATTCATCAAGGAAATTCGTGACAAGAGAGATAAGAGACTGTGGAGGAAAATAACATTATCTGATGACAATGCATTTCTTGAGCTATTGCCGGGAAAAAGGAACAAGAAACTTAGGCCAAGAGGGCACGATTACGAACTGCCTCTAGTAAGAACAGAATGATATAAAAGGTCGTTTGTAAATCGTTGTTTGTTCAACTTAGCTTAGATTCTAATGTGTCTCAACAATTTACTGTTTTTAACAATCGTAATACAGTGAGAATTTTTTTTAATTGATTTTAAATATAATAGTAATTCGCTTTAACTATATAATTACTGTAGACTGTAACTATTTTACCATTGTAAACTCAGACGGGTGTTTCTGAGTATTCTAATAAAGACTATTATTATTAATAGATAAACTAAGAGTAAATAATTCTACTGAGAGGAGGTTTGCTCTTTATATAGTTGTGCAGAAAGGGGATTGAGCGAGTGTTCTCGTTTATGAAAAGGTTCCTCTGCTGGCAGTAAGTAATAAGCGCAGTGTTCGAAAAGTTTTGAACGTCAAACCATTGGAACACAAAGGGTTAAAACGTATAGCTTCTGTTAGCGGAAGATGGAACAGTATACAAAGTCAAACGACCCAAGCTAGAAAATACTGTAGAAGCTGGGCAATGTCGTTTAGTTGTATTATATTGTTATATTCTGTAAGAAATAAATTGTTCCAAACGTTAATCTGTGTGTTAATTTGTGCTAACCAAGATGCACTCTAATATTTTGTCCAAAATAAGTACGATTTCGCATTCGTCATGCCCCTTTTTTCCTTCTTTTGAACAGTTATATACCATTGGCTTAAACATTTGTTTATTCAAACGGTTATATACCACCGTTATTGTAAAAAACTTCGACGCCATTTTGAATACTAATTACCTCCGGTCCCCGCTGGGGCAGCGCCATTTTGAATAAATTTTCAGCGATAACGCCGCTAGGGTTAAAGGTTTGTGACGTTAACGCGCCACTAGGGTTCAACGCCATCAAGAATTAATTACGCTGCCATCTTCAATAAATTTGCTGCTATACAGCGGGGATAATACAGTACTACTTCTGTCGTATGTACTCTTAACAGAAGTGTAGTAAAAACGTGACTAATAAAGTTAAAATTAGACGTAAAATACATGTCCACTGTTGCACTTATGCGTGTATCTTAACTTTGCCAGTTATCTCACTTTTCAATGCTTCGATACAGCAACAGCATGTTCCTACAGTATGGAAAAAAGAGAAAGCTATTCCAATACCAAAAACATCGGTACCTGCAGACATTACAACTGATTTGCGCCTTGCACATTCATTGACACCTACCTTGTCTAAAGTCTGTGAATCATTTGTATCCGATTTGTTAATTAGTTCAATCAGAAATAAGATCGACAAGAGAAAAATTTTTCTTTGAAAAATTCCACAACGACACATGATCTAATTAGTCTGGTACATTATCTTTCAAAAAAACCCGACGCGTCAAAATGTGCCTTTAGAGACTTTTTGCCTGATTTTTCTTAGGCGTTTGACTTAATAGATCATAACATCTTGTTACGCAAGTCAATAGATTTGAATTTGCTCTCTACTATTCTTTATTGGATTAAAGGTTTTTTTAACTGGGTTGTTGTTCCTCGAGTTGGAGAATGTTAAACGGAGGAGTAGCACAAGGAACTGTTTTGGGACCTGTTCTCTTTCTAGCGATGATAAATGATCTTCTCGACAACTAGACTTCTTTCCTGATCGATGGAAGTATATTGGGGACAGTACTGCTGCTGAAAGTGTCATGCCGGATTATACGACAGTAAACTACAAGATCTTGTAGATTATATTCATAACTGAACTGTTAAAAATAATATGAAGTTAAACGTGGCTAAAGTTTTGAAAGTGAGATAGCGCTTCAATTGCACCACATGTTCACAATCGCATTCAAAGTGGCTAATTATCTGGATTTCATATCTGGAAGGTGAACATTCATCTCATTTTTTATTATTTTTCATGGTTTGTTGATCTTCTGTAATAAAAGTGTGTTTGGGGCAGAGTAAAAATATTCGCTTTGAGAATGCTCCTCTCTGCTTATTACTTATTTTTTAACCTTATTTCGTTCCAATTTATTTACATTAAATTTTTCTTCAGGTCCTCGTAGAATTGCGTATTGCCCGTGGGAAAATCCGTTCTCGCCTTTCGTAAAAAATTTTGCCTAATTTTGCACAAACAGGTGCTTGTCATATAGATTAAAATTATTCATGTAGTAGGCAGTGAGATAGAGAATATACACAGTTAAATATTTTCCATATCTTCACAAGATATCGACTACGTGATCATTTCCCGCCAATAATTTTGTGTTTTTATTATGGCGATGTTTGTACTGTAACACTCGCAATCATCCACGCTTCAAAGAAGAAAAAAACAATCTTTGAGGCAAAAGTCATCAAGCAAAAGAACTGGACAATCTGATTTCATTTGATAACGTTGCAATGTAAGCGGAACTGCACTTGATTTATTTTTTTTAACATAAAATATATGTAATTCTTTTTTGATCGATATAACCACAGTATGAAATGACGTCATATTGAACTACTCGTAATTTTTTTTATCATACAGTAGCACAAAGAACCCTAAATTTTATTACTATTTTACGACAAGTGCTTTAACCAGTCGAGTAATGTAGTGCTATATCACAGATAGGTAAGTGCTAACTAAGCACAAGTGATACCTGCTGGCTCGATACTATCTGTATTTATATCTATATATATATATATCTAAATTGGCATGCACTCCCGAATGCAACGCAATACATACAGGGTGTCTCAGGACACTGTTAAACAGTCTTCAAAAAATGTATACTATAATAGCGCAAACAATTAAATTTTTCCAGTGATATTATTAACTCAATGAATGCACAAATTTGACATAGATGAAAATAAAACTCGTATTTAATATTAATATCCAAATTAAGGTTATGTTAATTTCACAATTAATTTAATTTAATTGCTTTTCCATCAGGTACAACTGAGGATTTCATATATCATGAAATGAAGATTTTATGTGTGATATTAGTTTAAACGTATAAAATTTCATAACAGGAAAGGATGATTTTTTTGTGATTTCTTTCCACATATACAATTTCATATTTAATTTAATTTAATTGCTTTTCCATCATTTACACTGACGTTTCTAGACCATTAACACAGACAAACACCACACACTGATGGTTGGGTAACCAAGACAGCCTTAAAGACCAATTAAGATAATACAGATGTACAACTCAAGGTCAATGTCTAAAAGCAGCAGATGTTTACTGTATCAGCTGAGATTCTTGCAGTGTTACATGTAGGGCCTAATTCTAACGTGTCCGTCAAAGTATTCCATGTTCTGATTGTTCTAATACAAAACGATGTTTAAAAGGTACTCGTTTTACATTGTGGAACTTCATACTTGTTTGCGGTTGTTGGTTAATCTTGTACTTCTTGATTTCACTTGTGAAATGTCATATATAAATTTGTCATTTCATAGTATATGAAAATTATGTATGAGTTTACCGTAAGGGAAATCAGTGATTATTGGTTCGCTACTCATTGCCAAAAACTAGGTAAAAACTAATTTGCAAACGACAATTCTTAATAATATATTGCCCTCCTCTTACCCAAGATAAGAACATTTTTAAAGAAATTAACGGCATGCAATGTGCCAAAATAACTTTTTTTAGGCCAGAGATGTCATTGAGTAAAAAACCAAAATATTTTGCATACGATTTTTTCTGTCTCATATACAGTATATGTGCAATTACAACATTCAGTTTTCCGGTTCGGTATAAGTCGGAATATTTCTAATTGAACCACTTGCAGCTATTATTTTCTAAAACTTGAAGCGTTCTATTTTTCAATTTTATATTTTATGTTTGAATTCATTTACCCATAGCCTTATAATCATGTCAAAACAATGAGTGTTTAGAATCTTATTAGAAATATCGCGATATGAAACTTCAGCCGCGTGTTTTGAAAATTCCTAATCTAGTCAAGAGGCAGATATGCACTCGTGTTGATAAAATTGTACTGTATATCAAAGCGGAATTTTTTTTACGTTTCTTAAATGTAACTTTGTGACATTCGAAACCTTGTTCAAGTATTGGTAAAGTGTTCGATGATTGCAATATAATGTTTACACTTGAACATTATTAAAGCTGATATGCTGAAAAACGTAAAATATCCCCTTGTCAATGTCGTGTTAAATATCAAACATTGTTCATCTAAGTTCTATATAAACTCTCAATTTTAAACCCGTTCTACGTTCAGTACGTTGGATACGTATACAATGCACGATATACTCAGAAAAGCAATCACGAAAAAAGATTTTCGAAGCCAAAATGTTCACAAAACTTTTGCTGTTGTTTTCCACAATCTTTATCGTTGGATCTACAGGTAACGTAATGACATTATCCAAAATTGTTATGTTGTTAACGTTTTGATAGTCTCGAAAATCATAGAATAAAATAGAACGGAAGATGCTTTAATCAAACTCACTAATTTACAACACAAAGAACGAGGCGAATGTACAGACGTATAGAAAACTGGGCGTAACCACATGTTAGGAGTGCCGCCATGCTAGCTATATCCCATCACACTTATGCTTGAAAACCAAATAATTCAGAAGCTGGCCTGGTGTGGTAAGTGGTCAATGTAAATGGTCGGAATGCCCGACCACTAATATCCTTTCTTTAACTTTGAAGCAATACACTATGATGTAGTTCTGTTGTAGTACCATGAAATTTTGTGTACGGATTCGAAGTCGCTGTTTCAATGTATTGAATCACTGGAATCTGTTACACCTTGCAAAGAACTGTTATCTACACTAGTGTTATTCGAAATTTTATCATATCCCTGTCAAACTGATCGTTATTAGGTCATTAATCGTTACTGAACTAGTTTTCATTATAACTGGTTTTCATATTGAACTAGTTTCACATTGAACTGGTTTTCGTAACATTAAGTAGTTTTCGGTTTGAAAAAAAATAGAGGAAAGCTTAACCCTATTTGCATCTATCTTCCTTTCAAAAAATCCGAAATACAGGTTGATCGTTTTAGACCTAATTTTTCATTTCTTGAAGTTTCATAAGTAAGTTGGATCCGTATAACAAGTTCTGTAACAAGTGTGATCGAACCCATCTGCCTTATTCACATTTCACCCTCTCAAAATGCATGCAATTAATTGATCAAATAGTTGGACAGTTGTATTCTTTGAACAGTACTTTATAATTCTATGGATAAACGGATGCACAAGTGCATCATAATATTATTATCACAAAACAGTCATAATTTTTAAATAATATTTTAGGAAGCAATGGCGTCATTGCCGACCAACAAAAATCAAGTATTCGTCGTCAGTTGAATGATTGTGGCGACTTTGACGAACTAACCGGAATATGCTGCCGCGGAATGGTATGGGTAATTCCTCCCGGCCTATATCTTTGTTGTGGAATGGGTATCTTCAATCCAAGAACAGAAATATGCTGTGGAAATCAAAGGTTTCCAAAAAGTGTTACTAGATGTTGTTCCGGAGTTGCTTACAATCCAGCGACACAATTATGCTGTCGTAACAGAAAAATCTCACCTAAAGCTGGCGGACGAACTAGCTGTTGTGGTATAGAAGCTTACAACCCAAGGACACATATATGCTGTGATGGAAAAATCTCATCCAAGAGTCTTGGTAAAAGCCGTTGTTGTGGCGGAGCAGCTTACAACCCAACATTGGCCATATGCTGTATTTTTAAAATATCTTTAAAAGCTGGTGGAAAAGTTAGTTGTTGCGTCGCAGAAGCTTACAATCCAAAAACACACATATGTTGTGGATTCGTTTCTTTAATAACATCTGGCAGAACCAGATGTTGTGGCCGTGAAACCTACAATCCAAGTACCCATAAATGTTGCAGACCTCGTCAAACGCGACCATATGTTGTAACTATCAATGCTCCGTGTCCACGTGCTAGAGATTTCTAACAAGGAATATAGAGTCAAAAAAATAAATACTTACCTGAACAGTTAGAACAGATTGGTCAAAATAACCAATAATTGTAATTTTTTGATATATATACGAAAATAGGCGATTAGTTATACTTAAATAAATACAATTAAACTAGACTAGCTGCTGAATATTTTATTCGTTTGTGCCAACGTTTGTCTATATAATAATATTAAAAACATTACAAAATTGCTCTAGGTAAAATATATAAATGTTATTCTCCTGTGCAAAAAGACAAGTTGTTCGTTTATATGTAGCCGGTCTGGGGGCAGCAGGGGCATAACATGGGTGTAACGTGTAAGTTTTGGGCGTCAGTGTGTGATTTAGCTTTAGGTGATCTTGTTTTTCTCCTGAACAAAAAGACAAGTTGTTAGTTAATAAGGACTTAATTTGAATTAATATGAACAGGGAGTCGTGGACTTGAAGTTGTTTTTATGGTCCTTTAGGGTGATGAATGCGGGGCGGTTTGAGTAGCGTGAGTATATACAGGGTGTATAAAAAAAAGTAGACAAATCTGAAATCGCTCTCTGTCCCGCAAAGCGCCTCAATGTACGATGTTTTTTATGTTTTTTATTTAAAATGAATTGTTTTGGTACTTATAATCCAGAATAAACCGGAAACATGAGAAATTTAAAACTTCAGTACCCGGGGGGTTCTGTCTTTTACAGCATTTAAACATGCCTTGCGCACAAAACTTAAATGCTTAAAAGTAATTTTGACTTGATAGATGGAACATTTGTCGGGTGTTGCATTGCTGTACAAAATTTCAGAAAATTTGCTCGAGTGTAAGTCATTCAAAACGTCGCGCGAACTCCCATATTTTTAGCAAAATTAGCATTAAACATGCGTTTAATTTATGTATTTACCTAATTTGCATACAACTTCCATGGGACATTTAATTAAAATTAGAACATTTCTTCAGAAAAACGATTCTTATTGAGAAAAATATACGTTCGCACGACGTTTTGAGTGGCTTAAACTCAATCAAATTTCTTGAAATTTTGAACAGCAATAAAACACCTAACATACTTTCTACCTACCGACTCAAAATTACTTTTAAGCCTTTAAATTTCGTGCACAAGCCATTTTTAATGTGTTTCAAAATACGCACACCCATGGGTTTGAAACATTTAAATTTTAGAATATTTTCATTTATTCTACACCGTAAGTACCCAAGCAACGTATATTAATAAAAAACTTCATACTTCAAGCTGCTTCGCGAGATTGAGAGCCGTTTCAAAATTGTCTACTTTTTTTATACACCATGTATATATATATATATATATATATATATATATATATATATATATATATATATATATATATATATATATATATATATATATATACAGTATACAGTATACATATACATATACATATACATATACATATACATATACATATACATATACATATACATATACATATACATATACATATACATATACATATACATATACATATACATATACATATACATATACATATACATATACATATACATATACATATACATATACATATACATATACATATACATATACATATACATATACATATACATATACATATACATATACATATACATATACATATACATATACATATACATATACATATACATATACATATACATATACATATACATATACATATACATATACATATACATATACATATACATATACATATACATATACATATACATATACATATACATATACATATACATATATATATATATATATATATATATATATATATATATATATATATATATATATATATATATATATATATATATATATACATATACATGTACATGTACATGTACATGTACATGTACATGTGCATGTACATGTACATGTACATGTACATGTACATGTACATGTACATATATATATATATATATATATATATATATATATATATATATATATATATATATATATATATATATATATATATATATATATATACAGTATACATATACAGTATACAGTATACATATACATATACATATACATATACATATACATATACATATACATATACATATATATATATATATATATATATATATATATATATATATATATATATATATATATATATATATATATATATATATATATATATATATATATATATATATATATATATATATATATATATATATACTATACATATACATGTACATGTACATGTACATGTACATGTACATGTACATGTACATGTACATATACATATACATACATATATATATATATATATATATATATATATATATATATATATATATATATATATATATATATATATATATATATATATATATATATATGTATATATATATATATACGCAAGTGTTGTTTTTCGACAAAAAAAGAGAGTGCTCGATACACAGCCGTAGAGCGGTTATATAGATATTTTGTTTTCAAAATTTAACAACTAAATCGTTACATTGTGTTTCATGCTAGGCAGTGTGTCGGCATGCTAGTCGTCTGATGATTGCCTAGCATGAAACACAGTGTAACGATTTAGTTGTTAAATTTTGAAAACAAAATATATATATATATATATATATATATATATATATATATATATATATATATATATATATATATATATATATATATATATATATATATATATATATATATATATATATATATATATATATATATACAACGAGACAAAAACATACATAGGAGTAACAGCGAACAACTTTAAAACACGATACAGAAACCACTGTAAATCACTAAGCAACCGACGTAGCCAAAACGAAACTGAATTATCCAAACACGTATGGCAACTCAGAGACAGCAAGAGAGAATTCACTGTCAAATGGGAAATCATTAGACAAATCCAAGCAGGCTCAAGAAGATGTCGCTTATGCCTAGAAGAGAAACTCCTGATTTTAAAAGGCCGGAAGAAGAGCATTCTAAACAAACGCTTGAAGTTATTAACTAAAGGCCGTCATGTAACTCAAAACCTCCTGTAATCGTATATACATGAATAATTAAACATAATCTGTCAGTTGCCTGACGATCGCCGAAGTGCGTAAAACTCAATTTGTCTTTGTTGATTCGAGAAAAAACACTTAGAAAGGAAAATGCGTATATAGTAATTATATATATTATGTATAGCTGGGTAAAACCGCAGAAGATATAAGTCATAAAACTTTCTAATCTTTGTGAAAAGATGTGAGTCATACATAGCTTATGATTGGAGTACTTGAAATAGATACAGATGGCATTGCGTTTTCTTGAGAAATAACAAAGGTGGAGGGCAATAAGAAAGTTTGGTCGCCGTTACGAAAAAATGTAAATGTATACAATTAAAAATATTTAGCAGGAATGACATGGGAAAAAACAGGTGATTTAGGTTTCTGTTACCCCCTAAACGTATTGATATCAAACATCTTACATATATACATCTGTACTTTATAATAAAGAAATCTATGTGATTCATATATGTATATGTAATTTACATATTATATCGTACCTTGTGTCAGTTTAACAGTGTGACAGTTGTGCTTGAGCTAAAAATAATTTATTATATTCATCTTAATTCCTAAAAGGGAATATCATTCGAAAGAAGAGAAACAGGCTTAAAAAGGATATGGGACACTGTAATTTTTCTTTAAGTGATGTTTTTGTGGGTCATTTTTAGTCGTTGTATGCGGAAACTTTTTAACGACAATATGGTCTCAGCGTCCTTCTCGAAGATGTCATGCATGCGTGCATGAAGGATAATATTGATCCATTACAGAAAACTCACCTTATTGTTGGTATTTTGCCAAAACGTGAACCTTTTTACAAATATTTTAAAATTACATGTGCATGCATGCACAGAAATTTCATATATGACCTAACAGGAACAAGTCATATGGAATTTTCATCAAAATACATCTGTTACATTCATGGGCAGAATATTTCTCAGTTTAATGGTATGTTGCGAGCACTGCCCTTAAAGCGCACTGTAGCGGTAAGTTTTAAGGTATTTTGTGACTATACGTTCCGCTCTGTCTATGTGTCACTGAGCACTCTTTTGTATATATCAATTATTACACAGAAATATGTCGCTTGATATCTATTTCAGAACTAAAGACCTACAGATATCAATTGTACTTAGAGGCTTAATATAGATTAAATATGACTGATTCATATCAGTCAAATTATTAAAATTCTTGTCGTAAAAAATCTCAATTGTCTGTTTTTCTTTATGTTATAAAAGTCACGAGTAATAATTGTGACGTCATATCATACCGTAGTTATATCGACCATGGAGGAATATGTTACGTAGAGTTAAAAAATAAATGGTTCCTTTTTAAGAAATATACGAGGTATAGCGTGTCGTTTATCTGGAAACTTCTAACATCTTGAGAAATGAACTTTAATTAATCTGTGATTAATGTTTTTAATATCTATTTAAAACTTGAAACGTTCTCTTTCTCTGTTTCATATCCAATATTGGATATCATCTACCCATTGTCCATATAGCAACGGAACAATTATGACGTCATATTACACTACTCGTATTTTTTACCAACATCACAGAGTGTTTTGAGTATTGCTAGTCTAACTTAATGGGTGATGGACATAACACCATATTATGGAGGATTATCTAACTCTACATCCATCACCTGTCTATTATGACGGTTAATTAAAACTAAACGTACTTCGGTGATCCATTTTATCCAATTATATGTCTATAGTTTGGATTTGATATATTTCAGTCAAAAAGGCCAATAGAAATTAATACTTATTAGTCTTAACATTCACCTCCCAACTTCAGTTGGCCAAGGCATGAATCATTTTAGTGTAAGTCCCACAAGGTTAAAACAGTAACGTCATTTCATATTACTGTATATTGCATGATGACACTATGTAGTATGTAATGCATAACGTTTAATTTGCACTTTCAGGTTAACACCTCAGCAATACTAGTATTATTATTGGGATGAGAAAATTACAGGATGCCGAACAATTGTTTCATCAATTGCAACGCAGTACGCAATTAATGATTTTCCCAAAACAAACAAATTGGTGAAAAGGTAGTGCTAAACCAAAAGTACTGCATGAAATACGGAGTGAAGCTCAGATATTTTGGCCAAAAGAGAAAATATTGTGTTGATGACTTTCAAATTTGTCCTTATAAGAGCTGGATAAAGCGCGTTAGAAGCTTTATATATCTTGAACACTTGAAGTGCGCAATTTTTCATCGCAAGATTACCTATACTTATTACTTTATTTTGTATTGGTAATAAATACTATTTATCATTTATTATATAATTATTATATAATTTAATAAGACATAAGTTCCCTTTTTTAGGAGTTACCAAACAGTAAAAGTATGTACTAGAATTAGTATCGCGAGGGAAGTGCTGTTGGTGCCAATATTAAAACTGCCAATCTCAATCTTCACTTGTCAAGATTTTGTCAAGGAAATATATGCCTTTGTTTAGGTGATATGAGTATTGTACAACTTGTTTATTTCAAGTTTCATTTGTGTATATGATTGTATACAATTTCTATGGATTTAATCGTTACTTTTATTAAGCTTAAGTGTTTGATGCTTGTACTCTAAAATCTTCGCGTGAACATTACTAAAGCTAATATTTCGTTTAAAACCTCCCCTTTGTCAATGTCATATTCAATATCAAACATGGTTCATCTTTGTTCTGTATAAACTCGCCAAGGACAAAAAGGCAAATTTAAATTCGTTCTACGTTGAATACAGCGCACAACAATCAAGAAGAAATCAAAAAAGAAGTCACAAAAAAAATTCGAAGCTAAAATGTTGACAAAACTTTCGCTGTTGTTTTCCACAATCTTCATCGTAGGATCTACAGGTAACTTGAAATGTTCAGGATTGTTATAAACCAGCTTGTGTAATAAGTTCTGCGTGTTTAAATGGTATGGTCGTTTCAAAATATTTCGATTTAAATATAAGCTGTGGTGAGCTACCAGGCAGCTTAGTAATGTCATGCATTACCTTTTCCTATATAAGCACAACTGCAAGAACTTGTCCAGCTCCAGCAGTTTTTTTCCCGTACGTGATTCTGTCGTGCCCATGAGGGAGGGAAACAGGGCACTTCTACAAAATTATACCAATACTGCATGGAGCTAAACAATCGACTGCTAGATGGCGTGGTAAATCGCATTTTGAACGATCTATTTTAAAAAAAGTTATAAGTCAGTTATGTATGAAAGACCTAGATAAGGCCGTTAATAGAAAGCATTCAGTACAGAAAGCAGCTAAGTTACAATGCTATATTGTATACAAAATTCCTAATCATCTTCTTTACCTGCCCCAAGGTGTACCTACCCAAGTTAGGCGATTAGTACATGAATGTTTGATGTTGCGTTCCTTAATTGCAATAACTGCATTCAATTTCACATAGTTGAAGAATCGTGCTTTTTTGAATAGTACTTTATGTAATATTTAAAACACGAGCAGGAGTGTGCGGTTCAGCCGAGCGTTTTATACCTGATAAAGAACGAGTTGCGAAAAGCACATTCACATGACAGAACTGAGATGATCTTATTAGTGAAAACGTTCATTGTAAATCATTCATGATTTAAGAAAGGAAAGTGTAGAATAGAATAGAATAGAATAGAATAGAATAGAATAGAATGGAATGGAATGGAATGGAATGGAATGGAATGGAATGGAATGGAATGGAATGGAATGGAATGGAATGGAATGGAATGGAATGGAATGGAATGGAATGGAATGGAATGGAATGGAATGGAATGGAATGGAATGGAATGGAATGGAATGGAATAGAATAGAATAGAATAAACAAAATAATGGCAAATAATAATAATAATACGGTAATTTTATTTTTTTAAATTATTTTTAGGAAACAATGACATCAGTATCGACCAGCAAAAATCAAAGATCCGTCGTCAATTACCTGAATTTGGTTGTGATAACAACGAACAAAGCGGAATATGTTGCTCCGGAGTATTTTTTCCAGTTCCTCCGGGCAGCGGATTTCTTTGTTGTGGAGCGATTCCCTACAATGCAAGAACAAGAATATGTTGTGGATTTCGAATCTTCCCAAAAACCACCACCAGGTGTTGCCGTGGCAACCCTTACAATCCAACGACACAGATATGCTGTGGTGGAAAAATCTCGAGTCGTAGTAATACCCGTTGCTGTGGAACAACAGCTTACAACCCAACACTATTTATATGCTGTGGTGGTAAAATTTCTTCAAAAGCTGGTGGGAAAATCCGTTGTTGCGGCAGAGAAGCTTACAATCCAACAACACATATCTGCTGCGGACGCAGAATTTTTGCAAGATCTAGTGGTAGATACCGATGTTGTGGCGGGCAAGTCTACAATCCAAGTAGATATCAGTGTTGCCCTCGTCGACAAATGCTCTATCCAATCAAAAGGCCGTGTCCAACAGGACCCATTCCTTGATAAGAAACCATAAATAAAACACCACTGCTTGGATACTTCAAAGATATAGAAGTAGAAAAATGAATGTGAGAAAATAAAAATGAATACAATCACATCAAAAACTTATCTTTTGTTTTTTCTTATCTATTTGTTATTACGTTTTTACACACTGCATTTATAATATATATTACAAAATTTGTAAGATAATTTTGAAATAAGGTAATTTAAAAATATAATTTTGTGGAAACACTACGTAAATTTAGTATCGAAAAGCTTTCGATCCGTAAGCTCAGATCTTCATCAGTGCTAGTAATAATGCAATTATATTTTATTTTGATAAAATTAGATTTTAATTTGATATTCACCATGCAAACATACAAGGAACTTATTATTTGTAAGATTACCCACACCCCACAGTAAAGTGTTTGCTGACAATAGGAGTTTGCAAGAGTGGGAAAAAATTCGCTCTTTCTAACTTTGAACCAAAACATTAAATGTTAATGTTGTGTGTGTGTGCGTGCGTGCGTGTGAAGCTGTAAACAATATTTTGTCCGAGGTTTTAGACCAGGTAGAATCTCCTATCTATCTCATACTTACTTATACGTACTCAATTGTTGGTCGATCTATTGATCAAAATTAAATCTTTGAATTAGTTATCTGCTGTGCAAATCTATATACACTTTCGGAAATAAGTGTGTTAATATAACACGCCTTTTTGTCTCTTAAACGGGTTATGTGTAAACATATATATAAGTGTGTCAGATAAAATAGTGTAGGATGTTTTTTTGGCCTGTCCCATATTACGGTTACTGATGTGTTATTAGGTTTCTGATCTTCAATATTAAATATGTTCATAATATTAATAATAGTACTTTTAATTGATGGCATATATATAACTGTTAGTATATTGATATAGAAATAGCCAAGTTAAGTTCTCTAAGCAAGATAAACAATATATGCGTCAACAGATAAAGACGAGAACAAATAAAGTAAATAAAGTTTGTATCTTGCACAAGCATGCCAATTATCATTCCCATTTGGGATCACAGGATAACTAATTATACTTGGACTGCTCAATGACAATGTTTGATACAAAGGTGCTCGGATTCATTTAGATAAGGAAAATTCCAGTAGTGTACAAACTTTGTACCTGCACGCCTACAGGTTTGAGGTATTTACGTCAATCATTTGCAGGCATATTTCGCGCGGTCAGCTAATAAAAGTTTTACATCATAAAAATTTAGTATTGTAAATTTTCTTAAAGTCATGCAAAGTCAAACATTGAAATTGAGTTAAATATATAGAGATATTAAGTTTTACTAAGAAGTGAACGAAGTATATGTTAAGTTTTGAACATTTCTTAAATAATATTGACGGAGCATTTAACCGACTAAGACAGTAGCACAATCACGTTCGCCGAACGTTTATATAACGTCGTGATCAACGTTGTGTCAACGTTTTTTGTGAACTCGTAGGAACGTTGTGACAACGTTGGGGCTAAAGTTAGATTACGACGTTATTACAACGTTCAGGCAACGTTTAGCCGACGTTCACACAACCTTAAACCAACTTTCAAAATACGTACGTTAGAATTAGTGCTAGGCATTGAAATTCTAACAATAGATCATTTTCAATAGTTTTTGGTTTTTTTGGGACACCCTGTATAAGACTACGAGCTTAAGCTATGGCAAAACAAAAGCAAATTCAAAAGCAAATTCTTTCTGCTTTGTTTTTGTAAGCCTCAGAAAATTTTTTTTCCTTAAACTGGCTTAAAGTTTGTTTTTTTTGCTTATGCTTATGTCGCTAGTGAGGACTAGACTTAAGTTCTTTTCTTTCATACGGTTGGAACTTAACTTTCCATGCGTTTAAGAGCGTAAAATTTTATGAACCATTTATTTAAAGCAATTATTGCTGTCAAATTTACATATAGCTGCATGATGCCAATTATGCATGGTTATTAAATTTGAAAGGGCTTACTTACTTTATATTCACTCTGCGTGTCGTTGCATCATGAAAAATTTCTTATGCTGGCTAGTTGATTACGAAGCTCATGGAAATTTTTAAACCCTTGGGAGGTTACGGACAATCCACATGTTTAGTAAGATAACAAGTTTCTAGCAATGCCTCCACGACCAAGAGTAAAGATTGGAAACGCAGAAGGAAGGCTTATCATTGCAGAGCAATATCGGCAACACGGCGCTTTGTGGGATATTATAGTCAATGGTATTAAAAGAAATCCCGAATTGAGCAGTTACCACACATTGGTTACCAATGCTGTGCGTAGGCGAGTTCGAGACTACGTTCATCGTGAAGTAAGGCAGTAAGTAGAGTAATCAAACATTGATTTTTGCAAAGGTATAAACAAAATACCCATTCAATTTTGTGTATATTTCAGGGGTCTGATGGAAAGAGTGGACGAAATGAATATGCAAATTTTGCAAATCTAGAGCAACGTCAGGAAGCATATCATGCGATGAGGATCATATACAAATGCCATTACCCCAACAACAAGTTCCATTTCTTCGTCAACCACTACGTCAACCACACCCCATCCAACCGCGTCCACCTCAGCAACGAGCAGCTCAACCACATCCCTACCAACCACATCTAGCTCAGCAACAAGTACCTCAATCACATATAAGTCGTCAGCCATGGCTGCCTACGTGCCTATGCGTTTGAACTAATTTCAAAAGTACTCGTATAATTTGCATAAAATATGTGATAGACATCAACATAACTGAATATATTCGTTCGTTTTCGTCAAGTTGTGCATGTTAACTAATAGTTAACATGCACAACTTGACGAAAACGAACGAAAAGCCTCATTAGCTGAACGATAAGGTTGCTTAAACGCGTATAAACTCGCTTGCGTATTGGTCGACACGAGAAATTATGAATTTTCGTCAAGTGATTAAGGTGATATATTCAAATCATGTACTGAAAATGAGCGTAAAAACATCAATCCTTTCAAATTCAGATTAATCGACATAACAATAAGCACAAGGTAAAACAAAACAAAGATATCCACCGAAGCTTGCACATAAGTATCGACATAAGCATAAGCACAAACATAAGACTACGAGCATAAGCTATGGCAAAACAAAAGCAAATTTAGAATAAAATTCTTTCTGCTTTGTTTTTGTAAACCTCAGAGGAAAATTTATCCTTAAAGTTTGTTATTTTGCTTATGCTTATGTCGCTAACCATGCAGTGAGGACTACACTTAAGTTCTTTTGTTTCATACCGTTGGAACTTAACTTTCCATGCGTTTAAGTGCGTAGAATTTTATGAACGTACCATTTATTTAAAGCAATTATTGCTGTCAAGTTTACATATAGCTCCATGATGCCTATTATGCATGATTATTAAATTTGAAAGGTTTGCTTATTTCATATTCACCCTGCGTGTCGTTGCATCATGAAAAATTTCTTATACAGGGTGAGTAAAAAAAAACTGATGCCCTTTCAAATTCAAATTAGCCACGAATTTCATTACGGAACTTTAAGTATTCCCATAGGTATACAGAGAACAGATCGTGACTAAGTACACAGTTCAGGATGAGTAAAAAAACTGATACTATTGAAATTCAAACTAGCAGCATTGCATTCTTGCAATTTGACAGACGTTGAGCTAAAACAAAATCTAATTCCCAGTGGAAGTTAAAATGCATAATTTTAGCCGTGCAAGAATTGTCAGAAACAAGACAAAGTCCGAAACACGACAACATGGTGCAATTGACAACGGAACAAAGAGTCTTTGTGGTTTACGTACTGTGTACTAAATCACGATCTCTTCTCTGTATACCCATGGGAATGCACCGTAATGAAATTCGCCGCTACTTTGAATTTGAAAGAGCATCAGTTTTTTTACTCACCCTGTAGTGGCTAGTTGATTATGAAGCTCATAGAAATTTTTGAACCCTTGGGAGGTTACGGACAATTCAACATGTTTAGCAAGATAACAAGTTTCTAACAATGCCTCCACGACCAAGAGTAAAGATTGGAAACGTAGAAGGAAGGCTTATCATTGCAGAGCAATATCGGCAACACGGTGCTTTGTGGGATGTTATAGTCAATGGTATTAAAAGAAATCCCGAATTGAGCAGTTACCACACATTGGTTACCAATTCTGTGCGTAGGCGAGTTCGAGACTACGTCCATCGTGAAGTAAGGCAGTAAGTACAGTAATCAAACATTGATTTTTGCAAAGGCATAAACAAAATACCCATTCAATTTTGTGTGTATATGTGTAATATATGTACGTATTTACTGTGTATTTCAGGGGTCTGATGGAAAGAGTGGACGAAATGAATATGCAAATTTTGCATATCCAGAGCAACGTCAAGAATCATATCAGGCGATAAGGATCGTATACAAATGCCATTACTCCAACAACAAGTTCCATTTCCCCGTCAACCACTACGTCAACCACACCCCACCAACCACATCCAGCTCAGCAACAAGTACCTCAATCACATATAAGTCGTCAGCCATGGCTGCGTATACGTGCATATATGCGTTTGAACTAATTTCAAAAGTACTCGTATAATTTGCATAAAATATGGGGATAGACATTAACATAACTGAATATGCGTTCGTTTTCGTCAAGTTGTGCATGTTAACTAATACAACGTAACTACAACGTTGAGACAACGTTTAGCCGACGTTCAGACAACGTTTAGCCGACGTTCACACAACCTTAGACCAACGTTCAAAGTACGACGTATAATTACAACGTTCAGCTGACGCGTCGAATGTAATTCAAACAACAGATAATGAGATCACTGTTCTCATAGTTATATGTTGCTGGAATTGCATTCAATTCGACTGAAATGCGACGTATATAAAGACATTAAGGCAATAAGGGAAATGTTGAATGTTACCGCTCATTCCGTTTTATATTCGACACGCGGACACAGCTCCTGCGCGGCGGATAAAAGAGACCTTATAAAATCACTGAAACAAAGTCGTCAATTTTGAATCTTTTAATGTTTTTACAGAGCATTTTGTATGGGATATAAATTTGACGGTAAAACTATCTATATTGGGTCTTTATAATAGTCTTTAAATGTCTCGTGATCAATATAGGATCTTGTTCCCGCATCATAAACTATATATAAATACCGCTTTCTCTTCATATATATGTTCCTAAAAGACAAAAATTACGACCATACATTATTAGACATCCTTTTTATCGATACTGTCTTAGCATCTTGGGGACTTTACTATTACTCCATAGACCATAAACACACTATAAACGGTTATGAATGCGGGCATATTAATGAATATAAGTCGGGCTTTAAATTCAGCAGGGAACTGATGATTTGATTACCTTGTCGTCCACGGAATAATAATAATGTATACTACTTTGATCAACGTACACTCAACAATGAAATAACCAATCATTCGGCCAACGCTATCGATGCCCTAAAATATGCAATAAATTAAGTTGCGCGTGAACGGTGAGAAATATAAATCAATTATATCTTATTAAATAAGTTACGTTTTAAGCAATTCAACATATGCGACAACGCCTTAAACACACAAAGGAAAAGAGCTGGTACGAGAGTTCAGAAATCCAGGACCTTAAACCTGGCATCAGCCCACTCAACACTAAATGCTTGATCACGGGCTATAGGACAGGCGCATTGCGATATTGTTTACGTACGTAAATAAGAAAATTATTAAAATGTTATAAACCGTATTGTACTAGAAACCACGACAAGCAGACAACTTAAGGAAATACAAAATAAAACAAATTCCGAAAATAGACTTCTTGTGTTCCTGATATTCAAGAAAGAACAAGAAAACGACGGAGTCGGTGATACTTCGTCTTTATTGACAATGTCTTTGGAACAAGACGCCTGCTAAGGCGTTTACTCCGCCTGTCGAAATGAAAATGGGCACAAGACCAGGAAGGCTGTAACTAGAGAGTTCATTGGCGGTAGGGTATATTCACTTATTTCTGTTCTGCCCAACTAATTCCTTTTGAAATCAATTATTATTAGGGTACCTTCCAAGGTATTTTACCTGTAAGACATTGCTAGCACATCTTATGTAATCACTAAGATAACCAAAAATTAATGTCTGAGTGACCTGCCAGGCACTCTCTCCAAAGTCCTAGTAGGATTGCATTTTTTAGAATTTAATTTAAATTAAAGACATTCATAGTACATATGTTAAACAAGATTCTTTTGTCATAATACCACCAACATATAGCTATTTTATTTTGCAAGTAAAGAAAATTTTACTAAAAGTCTATACAATACATCAATATATTAACCTGATAGCATCATTTAAATCTATTCTGTAGCACACTGCCTGAAGTCTCCACGATATAATTTGTCGGGAACTTTAGACTAACATATGTATTTCTGGAATTGGAATGCAAAATGTCTCTTACCTTTTATAATTATATGAGATCCCGCAAGCAAACAAATCATTTTGCACGAAATATTAGCGTCTCAACATAGGTAGAAATAGGAAACCAAGGAAAGAAATCACAACGTGTTTAGAATTAGGAACACATTTCCTAGACTCACTCGTTAATCAAGGAATGATGGAGTCTATCAAAATTTGCCGTTTTAAAACATTTCTGGAGCAATGTTTTGATAAAGAACTTTCCTGTCTCTTTTTGTTAACTATTACATGTTAAAAATTGTGTTTTGTATAGATATTTCAGTAGAATTTGCGTTTGATTCTTGTGTAGAAATTTCTAAATTTCCTTAAAAGTAGGAACACAACAGAAAATGACGGAAACACGCTCTCAAAACTTCACCGCGATATAGTCGCTCCCAAGGCCGTAGGAAGATGAAAAAAGTTAGGGGGGCTCTTCGAGCGATGAAGACACAAGTGCTGCTAGGGGGTCCGGGGACACGCCCCCCAGAAATTTTTTTCTATTTTTAACATGCTCAAACATGCTTTTCTGCCCTTTTGAGGTTAGTTTTACCATAATCATTGGATTAATACATGTGTAACACTGTAAACCGTTAAAAACATGTATTAACTTCGGGACTGAAAGATCTTTTTTAGGGGGGCTCAGCCCCCCTGCCTTTGAAGTTAGGGGGGCTCGAGCCCCCCCTGCCCCCGTGGTTCTTACGGCCATGGTCGCTCCTCGGTAAAGTTTCGCGGTGGAATTTGTCGTTTTAAAACATTTTGCATGAGAATCTTTGCACGTAAAACCTTCTTGGGGTTTAGACGTTCTAGCATACATGTTAAAATGCGTGTTTTGTTGACATATTCCGCCAGAAATTGAGTTTAAACGCCGTGTTTAGGTCGGCTCACGCGGCTTGTGCCAGCGGTATCACCCATGAGCGCTGCACCGACTTCTGACACCGAAAAAAAAGCAGAAACGGGGCGAATTTAAACTCCGTCTCGCCTACGGCAGGCGGAGTAATAAAGACGATATATCACCGACTCCGTCGTTTTTTTGTTCTTTTTTGAATATCAGGAATACAAGATGTCTATTTTAGGAATTTGTTTTATTTCGTATTGTACTTACTCATGAATTATTCAGACTTCAAATGATGGGGGTGTTCCAAACGTCGTGATTTCGTTCGGAAATAGTGAAATACAAATCCTTGTTCTGTTATACATCGTCGCCATATTGAATCAATCACAATTTCCATCCCCCCTGGCAAAATAATAAGACGGCGAAGAAAAATAGGGGAAAAATAAGAGGGTAGGAACAATGTGGGCGTGTTTTGTCACAGGCTGGATGCAGTGACACTTCCATATATGGTACAAACGTGTCCCATACTTCCATATATGGCACAAACGTGTCCCATATTTAATATTTCGTGACCTAGCAACACGGAGCCGTATAGTTCAATAACAGTAATGATGCTTCCCGCCTATAACGATTTAAATCGGTCATGTGACACGCAATTGCGAACGTTGATTCGCTCAAAAGCATAACACGCCCAGAACACGCCCAGAACACGCCCAGAACACGCCCAGAACACGCCCAGAACACGCCCAGAACACGCCCAGAACACGCCCAGAACACGCCCACATTGTTCATACCCTCTTATTTTTCCCCTTTTTTTCTTCGCCGTCTTATCATTTTGCCAGGGGGGATGGAAATTGTGATTGATTCAATATGGCGACGATGTATAACAAAAAAAGGATTTGTATTTCATTATTTTCGAACGAAATCACGACGTTTAGAACACTCCCATCATTTGAATGTCTAAATAATTCACGAGTAAGTACAATATGGCTTATAACATTTTAATAATTTTCTTATTTACGTACGTAAACAATATCGCAATGCACCTGTCCTATAGGCCGTGGCTTGATAGCAACGGTTAATTGTTTTTGTGTCTACTGTAAGTAGACACATATGTCATCGTGTGAGCACAATTTGGGGGTTGTTTGTATAGGAGGATTCTAATTTCGGAATTTTCCGTATTCCGCATATTTACGCATGTGCCAATAAATGGCTTCAACATCAAACTAGAGAGCGCATCGGATATTTACGAATTCGCCGTTCGTACGAAAATGCCCAAATATGAAATCATCATCCAAGCAAGCATGCTCTAATTTCACATCTTTCCATTCTTTGATCTTCTATAGCTAGCTGTTTAACGCTTTAACGCTATTTACTTATTGAATGATATAGTTCTCGCTTTTGGGGAATATCTTCGTCGGTATCAAGGTAAGATTTTAAAATTAAACACGTTGTAGTGTATTTGTAAATCGCCGATTTAGTTTTGTCACACGATCTAGCCTCTAATATATTGTATAAACAAAGTTGCGAACCTATAAGAAATTCTCCTTGGGAAAGTTCTGTTTATCGCTTGTCATTTTATGGCCTATGTTGAGCATCATTGCTCAATATAAAGCTGGTCACTTCTTTTCGCAGCAAAATTGTATCATGTTTATGCCACTGAATATAAATGCAGCAAAATATATAATCTGAGAAAGTATGTAGCTGTGTTAGTTTATCATTACTTTAGCACAAGTAAGCAACTAGATACATTAATGTACCATAGCATGCAATTTACCAAAATTCAAAATAGCGTATCTATCAATTCATCAACGCCCTTTATGCAACTTAAATTTTCCCAAAAATATGTTGTCAGAATGCTGAAAATGCTATTAAAAAGTCTAGTTTTAAATATTCTCTGCCCTAACCTATACCTTGTGCGAAAAACACTTAATTTATTCCAAATGTAAATAATTATCCTACTAACTTAGCGGGGGGGTTGGGCGGTTGAGATTTTGTAGCGAAAGCGTGTTGTAGTTTTCGTCTTGTCGTCTTTGAAGAATAAGTAATATATCAGATTTTGAGACCAGCGTGATTTGTCGTGAAAACCAATTCTGAAGCAAGAATTTTTCCGACAACCTCCCGCCACAGCCAATCTCAAGCCATCTGCAACGGCTGGTGTCATTGGCATTTCTCCACTCATCAAAACACTTTAAAGACACTTTAAAGTATTTATGATTTGAAAAATTCATGAATTATGTTATTATTTTAATTTATTGTCTACATGATAAAATTACAGCAATCTTACTGACTCTTTAGCCTGTTGTAGCAAAGCTGTCCATGGAATTAATGATTTAAAGTAAAATACAAAGCGGCAACACCCTTTTCTTTGTAAGTAAATGAGCCCAGGTATTTCCATTAAAAAACAAAACATGTTGACCAAATAGTTCAGATATCACATCAAAGTTCAATTAAATTACATAATGTTGGTTGACATAAACAGGTTGTTAAACAGAAAAGCGATGTTAAATCTGCTTTAGATAAGTCAATAAGTAGACAGTGTTGTCTGGGTGTAACAAAACAAATAAAGAAAGTATGAGATAAGGATGACTATTTTTGCATCACTCTGTCATAAATTCGTACAGAATGAAATGACAAAAATAGGCTCGCGACGCGTGCATGTATCTACGCTATATGGAGGCATCAATGTTGCCAATAGACCATAGAATTGCTTACGTCACACGGATTTCAATACATATATACACAAGGTAATTTTTTCCCGCATGTTTTCCACATTGCATTGCAATTCAATGTTTGATATAGGTGTGAAGGTTGCAAAATCTAATTTTTCAATATCTATAAACTTTTTATATATAACCATTATTTAAAGGACAATTAATGCATGGTTGGGACAATTGCTGTTGGGACAAGGTGTTAGGGTGTGTTAAATTTGTTTTCTTGGGACAAAACAAGTTACAATTTTGTAGTTGACTGTTATAATTAATAAAGGGAATTTACATTGTCTATTTTCTGTTTTGTTTAGAGGGGGAGGCATTGTGATAATGTAGGACAAGCAGTAATAACCACTGCGTAACTCGATCATCTTATTGTACAGGTCTTACAGAGACTGAACTTTTACTATATTACTTCATATAATACAAGAATTTTTTCAGTAACAAAGTTTTCGACAATATTTGTATTAAATAATAATGAATATAAACTGAAGTCCCTATTACCAGCTAAATCAAGCTGCTACACTAGTCGACTAAGATAACTTGTTTCTCAAATATCAGAAAGAATAAAACTTGATAACATTTTGCAATATTATGGAAATTATTTTATCAGCTAGAATTTGTTTTGTGAGTGGTTATTTATCGTTCTACCAGCTAAGCAGTCACTATTAACCATTAAAACGTTTACGTCTTTTGCAGATACATGAACACTTTGTGTACTTATATTATATACTTATAATCAGCTGCTGTCATAATCATTGATTGGTCATAATACAGAATTAATGTTGGAAGCCACTGCAGATAATTATTAGTTACAAAGCCTCCAAAAATGTCAACGTTTCTGTTATGTATGTTGCCAGAGTTCAAAAACCCAGATAAATGTATAATCCAACATGAATCCATGTATGAAGTCCGTTGTGAGTCATACAGCAAACCAGATCCATACAGTATAATTGTGCCTTATGGTGATAAGGTTGAAAAACAGCATAGCATATCGATCCATGTAATGAATAATATTGTGTCCCAAGATAAAATCTAATATTTGCAATAATAGCTCCAGTTTTGTACACATTGTGTGGTATTAATAAGATCCATGTGGTTGGTGCTGAAGTTAATTTCTTTTTGATTTACAGGTGAGTTGAAATTGAGATTGTTCATTGTTCTAGAAGCAAGGCATTATATAAAATACCAAGAACACATTATCCAATGCAACCACACATTATCCAATGCATACTGTAGTTATATTTATGTTTGCTGTTGCTGTCATCTGTAAAAAAAACAATGTTTAAGACTTCAAGAAAAATAGTGGTTAAGTAGTAACACTAAAAACTTTTTCTCATGGCTAATATAATTTTCTTCAAAGGTAATCTAGAAAGTTCATGATCCCTCCTGTATCGGGTACTGTTTGATTGTTTAGTCAATTTTCTTACAGAAAATCTGTAATTATAGCAACAATCGACACGTAGTTTTAAATTTACCAGGTTACACTTACTTCCTAAATGGTGAATCACAGCCTCATCAGGTTTTAATTGTTCAGATCTCAGAAGAGTTTGTTCTGATCTCCGAAAAGATTGTTCTGATCTCCGAAGAGATTGCTTTGCCCTCCCGAGAAGTTTATTTTCTCTTTTAAAAGCCGTATTCCCTATTAAACATGTTTGCATAAAATCCCATATGGCTCCATACAAATCACAAATTTTACTGTTATTAACACAGGTAAAACTAATAGAATTCATATCTAAAATACTTACCAGTCGAGGATAAATCTGGACAGAGAAAGGTGACAAAATCTACAAGCTTTCCGAGCAAAAACGACGAAAAAATATGTAGGAAACTTTCCCACGAGGATGAGATATGCTGTATTTTAAAAAACAGCAGAACTCAGAATATAATGACGTAATTTTATAATACAAGTCGCTGATTGGCTACAAGTGAACAAAGAAAGTGAACAGAAGTGAGTGAACGGAAGTGAGTGAACGGAAATAAGTGAACGGAAATGAGTGAACAACTCGATAGCATAGTATCTAGCGCTTTGCGTAGATACAAAAATTGAATGACTGTTGAGATTAATGCATGCTTTCTGATGCTCTGCCTCTCCAAACAACCATGAATGTTTTCTGTTTTGATTAAGAAAATGCTAATGTTTATTTAACAGAGGTAGATTCCCAAGCCCTTCTCACCTTAAACTACAATACCATTACAAAACATTTGTGGAGGCATGTATTGTAATGATGTTTGAAAAATATCTTGGTGAATTTTTTATGAATTATCTATGTTAATAATTAATTGCAATCTTATTAACTGAATATTTAGGGGGGTGGGGGGAATTCCACAATTCTATGTAGCATGATTTTTCTTTCATGGAAATTTAATGGAATTTTTACTGCTTGTTTGTGGAAATTTTGTCTAATTTATGGAATTTTGGCCTTTTTAGATGGAAATTCAACCAGAATCTACATAATGAACATGCTTAATGTTCAAAGGCACAAAATTCAAAGGCTTTAACCTGAGAAGACCTTTGTTTATTTTCTTGTATTCTGTAGCTATTTAAAATGGCTGTTAATTAATCAATGATTAATGAATTTGAAAATTTTAAAATCAAATGAATGAAAACCTAAATAAGTGTTCACATTCCCATCACTCCCTCACATATAATTATTTAGAGTGTAAATAACAAATGTATTAGTATTATAACCCAGTCTAATGAGTAATGTAGGGTAATTTAATTAAAAACATGTACTGAATATTAAATGCATGTAATTATATCTTTTTACTTTTAGGTGTTCATTCAACGTGAGTGTACTTTGTTGTGTTGGTGCACAACTGGAACATATTTGTTTGCACTAAACGTATTTGAATAAGGCAATATTGTTTAACGGTTAATGTGACAACAAGATTATTTATGAAGGTAGGTTAAATATTTGTTTCATTAAATGCTCTGGCCAAATAAGGACCTAAAAACATCTAACAACACAGCCATTTTCAAATAGTTTTACCTGCTTAATTACTCCGGAGTTTTAAATTCGCCCCGTTTCTGTTTTTTCCTTCGGTGTCAGAAGTCGGTGCAGCGCTCATGGGTGATACCGCTGAGCACAAGCCGCGTGAGCCGGCCTAAACAGGGCGTTTAAACTCAATTTCCAGCGGAATATGTGAACAAAACACGCATTTTAACATGTATGCTAGAACATCTAAACCGCAAGAAGGTTTTACGTGCAAAGATTCTCATGCAAAATGTTTTAAAACCACAAATTCCACCGTGAAACTTTACCGAGGAGCGATGTATCGCGGTGAAGTTTTGAGAGCGTGTTTCTGCACCCGATCCGAACGTTGTATCCCAATAAAATTATTGTCTCCAATAAATTATTGGCATTGTTAGGGTTAGGGTCAGGGTTGGGGTTTGGGTCAGGGTTCATTTTATATGCATGAAATGACAATTCCAGTAACTATTGGAATTATCAAACGTTGTTACCAGTAATTTTATTGGGATGCAACGTTCGGATCGGTTGGTTTCTGTCATTTTCTGTTGTGTTTCCACTTTTATTAAGAAATTTAGAAATTTCTACACAAGAATCAAACGCAAATTCTACTGAAATATCTATATACAAAACACAATTTTTAACATGTAATAGTGAACAAAAAGGGAAAGGTTTTTTATCAAAACATTGCTCCAGAAATGTTTTAAAACGAGAAATTGTGATAGACTCCATCCTTCCATGATCAAGGAGTGAGTCTAGGAAATGTGTTCCTAATTCTAATCACGATTTCTTTCCTTGGTTTTTTATACCTATGTTGAGATGCTGATATTTCGTGCAAAATGATTTATTTGCATGTGGGATCTCATACATTTATAAAAGGTAAGAGACATTTAACATTCCAATTCCAGAAATACATATGTTAGTCTAAAGGCGGATTTCCATTCAGTGCAAAATGTCGCGCGATCGACTTTTAGCGAGCGCTTTCTTTTGAATTACAAACAGTCAAGCGGAACAAATCTCATTAGTTGTGGTTGACTTCACACATTTCAAAAGAAAGCGCTCGCTAAAAATCGATCGCGCGACATTTTGCACTGAATGGAAATCCACCTTAAAGTTCCCAACAAATTATACCGTGGAGACTTCAGGCAGTGTGCTACAGAATTGATTTAAATGATGCTATCAGGTTAATATATTTATGTATTTTATACAATTTTAGTAAAATTTTCTGTGCTTGCAACTACCTAAAAATAAAACAGCCATATGCTAGTGGTATTATGACAAAAGAATCTTGTTTAATATATGTACTACGAAAGTCTTTAATTTAAATTAAATTCTAAAAAAATGCAATCGATCTTACTAGGACTCTGGGCAGAGTGCCTGGCAAGTCAGTCAGACATTGATTTTTGGTTATAACAGACCAGTTATGGTCTGATGAGGCCACCCTATTGAAATAAAAGTTTATCTATCTATCTTACATAAGATGTGCTAGCAATGTCTTAAAATGCCTTGGAAGGTATCCTAATAATAACTGATTTAAAAAGGAGTTGGTTGGGCAGAACAGAAATAAGTGAAAATACCCCACCCCCAATAAACGCTCTAGTTACAGCCTTGTGCCCATTTTCGTTTCGGCAGGCGGAGTGAACACCTTAGCAGGCGTCTTGTTATTAATTAAACGACGTCATCAGTGCTTTTTCAAAACACAGTCTGGAGACATGCTATATATCAGGTATAAAACGTTACGGGCAGGCTTTATATCTAATAAAGCACGATTTTTGGGTATTTTAAATGTATACTAAAACGTTCAATTTTGTACCCATCTTGTCACGAAGACAGTTTTCAATACTTATAGTCAGTATAGCTGAATTAGCCAAGAAAATCTAGGCAGACGTTTTGTGAAAATCTACGTGTGTAGTTTATCACATATAAAGACCTTTTCACGGCTATTGATTTCCTTTGTGTTTTAATTATTTTTAATCAGTTTTAGAAGGAAAGTGTAGAATAAGTAAACAAACTAATGGACAAGTAGTAACATTATTACTGTCATTATAATGTTTTGAATTATGTTAGGAAATGACATCAGTATCGGCCAACAAGAATCAAGGATCCGTCGTCAGTTTCTTTGTAACGGTGAAGATTTTCCTGGAATCAGATTTCCTTGTTGTGGAATGCTTCCATACAATCCAAGAACAAGTGTATGCTGTGGATTTCGAATCTTCCCAATAGCCACCACCAGATGTTGAGGCAGCAAACCTTACAACCCAAAGACACAGATATGCTGTAGTGGAAAAATTTTGCCTGTAAGTCTTGGTAAAACCCGTTGTTGTGGCAGCAACCCTTACAATCCAACGACACACATATGCTGTGGTGGAAAAATCTCGAGTCGTAGTAGCACCCGTTGTTGTGGCACAACAGCTTACAACCCGACACTATCTATATGCTGTGGAGGTAAAGTTTCTTCAAAAGCTGGTGGGAAAATCGTTTGTTGCGGCACAGAAGCTTACAATCCAACAACATATATCTGCGGCAGAGGAAGAATTTTTGCAACATTTGATGATAGTTTGTACGAATGTTGTGGCGGGCAACCCTTCAATCCACGTAGATATCAGTGCTGCTATCGTCGAGAAGTGATCTATCCAATCGGGAGGCCATGTCAAATATGACCCATTTCTTAATGAAAAACCGTAAATAAACTACCGCTGGTTAAATACTTAAAAAATATAGGAGTAGAAGAAGTACGTGGGGAAATAAAAAGTGTCCCAATAAAAAATGAAAATGAACATATCCAATTTTCCTTGTTTTTTTTTTCGTTTGATTTGTAACTAAGGTATCACCAAATTGCATATCAAACATCTATTACAAATGAAAATATTGCCCACGTCCCGAAGTCTTGGGCCGCTGTCAATAGATATAGATTCCAGATGAAGTTTCTGAAAAAGGGAGCACCCAGAGTTTCCATCATTGCAGAAAATTTTCTTTAGAAAGACGCTGCCGGGGTGGGGGGGGGGGGGAGGAAGTTGCCAATAGCAATTGCATATATTATACAATACAATCTTTTTATCTCTTGCCTAGACTTGCCCCAAGTCTCGCTCGAATGGGTTTTATAGGGTCTATCCAGTTCATTATGAGATCAGTTTTTAATTTGGCAGGGGGGTTCAAAGCTGGTACATTAAAGTTCACTACATTTTATATTTGCAACAGGCTAGCAAAAACACATAAAATGCCAACACAATGCCAACACAAAAATACATTTCAGAATGCATGCTATTTGACCACCCGCACGGCCACGTTCCCCCCTTAAGCATAAAAGAAACTCGCCCGTTCTTCAAACTTGTCTCTTATCTGAAGATTCCTTTCGGATAAAACTGACTGTAAAGGTATTTTGCACGATTATATATACTTATATATATATATAATCGTGCTAGGTCCCCCATTTTCCCTCATATATATATATATATATATATATATATATATATATATATATATATATATATATATATATATATATATATATATATATATATATATATATATATATATATATATATATATATATATATATATATATATATATATATATATATATATATATATATATATATATATATATATATATATATATATATATATATATATATATATATATATATATATATATATATATATATACATATATATATATATATAGGCGAGTGTCAGTAAATTGAGTAAATAGTCTAGAATCATATGAATAGAGTGCTCGTTACAAAAGTAGAGCGAATATAAGCAAAAAACTTGAATCACTTCGTTAAAAACATTTATTCACGACAAATTTATTTCGTATGGCAACGTACGTCAACTACGACAGCAACCACCCTCCTTCAATATTACCCGATTTAGAGCGTACACAAACATTCAACGGAACTGAGTAAATATATTTGGCAGTTGAAACAATCTAGCGTTAAATACTCTATCCGTTGAAATTTTAAGGAAATGTAAGGCCTACTCAAACAAAACAAAACGTTGCAAGTTATGTCTACACGAGAAGTATATAATGATTTATCACCCTAAGCTTACCTGACTGAATATAAGAATATATATATATATATATCCAACAAATATACTCCCTCTGCTAGACAGACTAAACATTAATATAAAATAACAAAGAAAACTGCCACGACTCCAAGATACGATGATATTTATTTATAATAAAAAATAGCTTAAACTTTCAGCAGCATGCCACCGCCTTCTTCAGAAGCTAAATACTATGAATGCTGGCCTGGCTTAAATACTCTACAACAATAATTAAAACTAATTAATACAATAACTACAAAAGCCTAAAGAAACCTATTGTTGTGAAAAATCATGACTGGGATTCAAACCACGCAAATTAGTGAGTAAAGTGCCAATCCAAAATTTTCACACTTTCTTAAGTCATCATTGTTACTATAATTAACATAAACTTTAAATTGGAAAACTCGCCCCCATGCAATCTATGAAGTGATTAACCACACCACATGTTCTACGCCTATTTTTTATATGCGACTTGTAATTAGCCAGTCGAGACTTAAAATTATGGGTAGAACCCACGCCTTGCAAACCACAAGCCACACACTGAGCCAAGTAAACCACATTCACAGATGTACATGTCAAGATCTTACGAATACTAAACAACCTACAAGTCACGGCTGAACTAAACGACCCGCCAGGAACGAGAAAATGCTTACAACAATCACATCTCTTGGCTGTACATTTAAAACAACCGCGACCTGCAGGCTCCACACCACGATAAGGATTAGATGGGGCCAGCAGCTCTTTTAAATTGGCCCCCCTACTATAAGCAATTCGGATGGAATTTTTGGGCAAAATCTCACTAGCGCGCTCATCCATGTCAATAATACCACGATGTTCCCGAATTATACTGGCTATATATCCCGTACTCGAGGGTTGTATTTAGTAACGAAAACACACTTATTGCCTTTTGATTTGGGTTTGCTTTTTCGTGCTTCATCCCGAATCATGTTACCCACCTCCTCAAATACTCCATTGACATGGGCACTATTATGGCCACAATCAATAAGGTATTGAGCGTATACTTTACTTTTTACATAAAAATCACTATCCTCCGAACATATACGCCTTAACCTCAACGCTACACCCTTGGCTATAGCTCGTATTTGGGATATAGGATGCGATGATCTGACATTTAAATATACTTTGGAATCAGTGGGTTTACTATATATCGTTGTTTCCAGTTTGTTGTTAACTATAGTGATAAGCAAATCCAGAAAATGCAAGCTTTTCCCACCCATATATATATATATTCCAGGTGATTCAAAGTCGAATCTCACGGGTGATTCGGGCGGATACCATGCCTCGGGGAAAAACTCGGGACCAGATTTCCTATTGGGTATGGTATTCGCTGAAAAATACTATGAACATGTGGTACTAATAAAATATTTTGACTGCACGAGCTAAGTTAAGCTATGAGGTATAATATATGTACTTAACTTCGTTCATTCCTGGGGAAGTTTCGGAACTGGTCGTCTGTTATTATTTTAATATGGCCATCCATATTAAAATAATAACAGACGACGAGTTCCGAAACTTCCCCAGGAATGAACGAAGTTAAGTACATATATTTTTTCAATTCAATTCAATTTATTAAAATATATAAATTCGCACCATATAAGGTCAATTAATTATATATTACAAGGATGTCTACGCTTTAAATATGCTAACTCGAAATAAAATTATGCATTACAATATAGTCAAAAATTTAAAAGAACTTAGTTATAGCTGGTTATGAACCTTAAGTATGCTAACGCAATATAAAATAATGTTTACAGTATAGTTAAGAATTTAAAAGAACTTAGTAATTACAGGTTATAAACCTCCGTCATTGTCGGAAAAGACTATTTTTGAATCTATCTGTTCTACATTTATATGAAGTAATACCATGATCAACTCGGTTTCTGTTGTTCTTAATCGCTAAATTACTCAGAAGAGCGAATTTCAGTCTAATTTTCTCCCAAAACGGGGAAAATTAGAAATTTTCTCTAATTTGTATGCATGACTGGAATCCAAACAAGTCAACACTTTACACAACAAAATAATCAGATATTTATGTATTTTCAACACAATATATTATTGCACGCAACAGCACACATTGTTCCACATGGTGTGTTTTTGAGTATTCAAGGGTGTTGTTCTACAGGGTGTCCCAAAAAAACCAGGGTTGCCAGATCACTGCATTTTTGAGGCCAAATCTTCAACAATGCTCTTTGTTTTTCTTTGTACTTGCCTTTTGTTTTCTTTGTTTACTTGGCTACACTAATGACGATTTGGCCTCAAAAATGCAGTGATCTGGTAACCCTGAAAAAACCCCAAAAACTATTGAAATCACCTATTGTTAACATTTGAATGCCCTAGCGCTTGTTAAAAAATTAAAATATCTTTGTAAAGTTCGTTTGTTTTGCTCATGGGAATTTACATTTGTAAATTGTTCTCTCTAAACTCCAAAAGCAAATCAGGCTTAGAAAAAGTGAAAACAATACTATCTTGTTAGTTTGTTTGATGTCGTCATTTTCTCGGCTGAAACAACTTATACCTGAAGGTAATATTGAGAAAAACCAAATTGAATAGGCTCAATAAAATTTGACTGCATTTTTAATATGCACTCGTAGGTTTAGTTTTTTTGTCTGGTATCAATGGTTAACACTGTGTATTGCTATTAATTATGACGGTTATGTCAATAGTTTATCCACTCGTGGGTTCAATTTAGTGCTAGGCATTGAAATTTTAACAATAGATGATTTTCAATAGTTTTTGGTTTTTTGGGATGTACCCTGCATTTTCACGCACAATCTCAAAATCTTTCTCTGTCACAAATGAAAAGCGACTTTCTGCCATGATTTCACTTCCTCCCTTTGAATCGATGAAGCGAATGTGCTTCAAATATATACACATGCACATGTATTCATTCATTATCGATGAATCTATTCCCAAGCCATTTCTTACAATTCAAATTATACAGGGTGAGTAAAAAAAAACTGATACCCTTTCAAATTCAAATTAGCCGCGAAAGTTCATTACGGAACTTTAAGTATTCCCATAGGTATACAGAGAACAGATCGTGACTAAGTACACAGTACAGGATGAGTAAAAAAACTGATGCTATCGAAATTCAAACTAGCAGCATTGCATTCTTGCAATTTGACAGACGTTGATCTGAAACAAAATCTAATTCCCAGTGGAAGTTAAATTGCATAATTTTAGCAGTGCAAGGATGGTCCGAATTGGTTTACGTACTGTGTACTAAATCACGATCTGTTCTCTGTATACCCATGGGAATACATCGTAATGATTCGCAGCTAATTTGAATTTGAAAGAGCATCAGGTTTTTTTACTCACCCTGTACTGTATATCCTCGTTAATCATGGTATTACAAACTAATACCATATATGATATGTCGGGAAATTAGTGATTAAATGTCTCTCATCCTCGGGAGGTTTGCGGAATTCCCGAGGGCGGGCGGTGATTAAATAATCACTAATTTCCCTCATACCATGGTATTACTTTTATAAATAGACTATCTCGTTACGCATGCACCAATCGACCGTGTGATTCATACCTTGTACAAGGTATTAAGTGAGAAAGTTTCGAACTTGGCTGGGTTGTAAGATTGTTAAAAAGTTTTAAACACAACGTTGACGGTTGTCTTTAAGTCTTGGGCATCCAGTAAGAGCTAAAGCTTCACGGTAGGATAAATGTGGGAATATAATGCGGAAAAATCACTTCTGTATGCGTTCAATCTTCTCCACAAGGAAAGAAGGGAGGCATGTATGCCACACAGCGCAGTTGTAATCCAAAATGGAGCGGTAAGAGATGTATATATGCTGATCAGGTCATCCTCAGGTACTCCACTACGCTTCAGAGTACGAATGATATACAAGCGTCTTGCGGCTTTCTTGGTGATAGTATTAACGTGTTCATTCCATCTTAAGTAATTTTGGATTTGAAAACCTAACAATTTATGGTTGCTGATCGGTTCAAGCGGTGTTCCATCAATAGTAAGCTGTGGCAACTCAGGTAAATCACGTTGGAAATTAACTCTCAATTCTTTGCACTTTTTTGGATTAAGTTTCATATCTCAGTTTGAAATATAGTCAAGTTCATGTTGCATGTTAGATTGACTATGTTTTGGTATAACTTTGGAGATGGCAAGATCGTCTATGTACTTCCAATGATCTGACTCTAATGTTATTAGATAATTTACCATTACCAAAAACAAGATGGGACCTAATTTTGTTCCCTGGGGGACACCGGCATTTAGTTGTGCCCACTCAGAGATTGATTCCCCAAGTTTGACTCTGTCTGCGATTAGACAAGAAGTCACATAACCATGGAATAATAATCAATAAGAGATCTGCGAAGCCCCATGTCAATCAACTTGGTAATCAATGCGTTCAAGTTAATTCTGTCAAATGCCTTACTAAAATCTAGTAGGACAATCCGTAGTGGATTCAGTAAGAATACATTTTTTGTGGTTTTTTACGTATGAATGATTATTTACTTTTTCATCTATGAATTAGCCAAACATAGCAATTTTGGTCGTGCAATTTTTATCACATTTTTATCATATGTACGTAATTTACATATGATATCTCGTATCTTTTATCAGTTTGACTTGTGACAGTTGTGCTTGAGCTAAAAATAATTTATTATATTCATCTTAATTCTTCCTCAAAGGGAATAATTTTTCTTTAAGTGATCTTTTTGTGAGTCATTTTTATTCGTTGTATGCGGAAACTTTTTAACGACGATATGGTCTCAGCGTCGTTTTTAAAATGTCCTGCGTGCGTACATGAGAAATAATATTGATCCATGACAGTATACCTCACCTTATTGCTGGTATTTTGCCAAGTCGTAAACGTTATGACAAATATTTCAAAATTACATGTGCATGCACGCACAGAAATTTCACATATGATCTGACAGGTGATCTTGGAACAAGTCATATGGAATTCTCATCAAAATACATCTGTTGAATAAATGTTCATGGACAGAATATTTTTCATTTTAATAGAATATTACAAGCACTGCCTTTAAAACGAAATGTAGCGGAAAGTTTTAAGGTATTTTGTGATTATACTTTCCTGAACGTTCCGCTCTGTCTATATACGTATGTCACTGAGCACTCTTTTGTATCAATTATACACTTACATAGCTATACATATTATACACAGACATGTCGCTTGATATCTATTTGATAACTAAAGACCTACAGATATCAATTGCTCTTAGAGGCTTAATATAGATTAGACACGACTGATTCATATTAGTCAAATTATTAAAATTCTTGTCGTAAAAAATCTCAATTAAGTCTGTTCTTCTTTATGTTATAAAAGTCACAAGTAATAAATGTGACGTCATATCATACCGTAGTTATATCGACCATGGATGAATATGTTACATAGAGTTAAAAAATAAATATTTCCTTTTTTACGAAATATACGAGGTATATAGCGTGACGTTTATCTGGAAACTTCTAACTTCATGAGAAATGAACTTTAATTAATCTGTGATTAATGTTTTTAATATTTATTTAAAACTTGAAAATTTGTCTTTCTCATGTTCTCTTTCTCATATCCAATATTGGATATCATCTACCGATTGTCTATATAGCAACGGAACAATTATGACGTCACATTATACTAATTTTACCAACATCACAGAGTGTTTAGAATGTTCCTAATCCAACTTAATGCCTAATCGACATAACACTCTTAGGACTTTATCGAAGCACCAATTGACCCCCGGTAAACGTGGGTCAAAACTCAATCTTGGATTGAGTTATTAAACTGAATCTTTTTTCGCACGCTTTAGTTTTTCTCAGTAACTGGTCGAGCAAAAAGCGTCGGAAATGTAAAAATAAGCGTTAAGAAGACCCTGAAAACGTCATTTCTAGCGATTTAAGACTCCAGATTTTCAAAATTTTCTATAGCTAGGATGTCATACATTATTTTCAAAGTGATCTAAATCACACACTGATGCCCAAAGCTTACACGTTACACCCATGTTACGCCCCCGCTTGCCCCCAGACCGGCAACATCTGTGCATCACCAAAACTGATCATCGTCTTTTAAAAAACGGGGGTTAGCGAAAGTGCTTGAATAAAGCCCTGCACCATGCATGTGCTAATAAATTGTCTCTTATGGGCTATTATGGAGGATTGTCTAACTCTGCATCCATCACCTGTCTATTATGACGGTTAATTAAAATTTAATGTACTTCGGTGATCCATTTTATCCAGTTATATATATGTCTATAGTTTGGATTTGGTATATTTCAAGCAGAAAGGCCAATAGAAATTAATACTTATAGTCTTAACATTCACCTCCCAAAATTTATTCAGTTGGCTAAGGCATGAATCATTTTACTGTAAGTCTCACAAGGTTAAAACAATAACGTCATTTCATGAAATGCGAAACGTTTACTTTGCACATTCAGGTTAACAACTCAATAATACTAGCATTATAGGATTATTTATAATGACAAAATTGCAGGATGCCGAACAATTATGCACCAATTGCAACGCAGTACAATTAATGATTTTCTCAAAACAAACAAAATGGCGACTAAAGGTAGTACTAAATCTCATGCATCCATACGGCGGTGCAGTCGATACTTTTTATCGAAAGTCTTACCAAACCAGCCAGGAAAAGATTTCTTAAAGCGGCCTTCGAGACAGCTAAAAAAGCTGAAACACTTGCGAGTACCTGGAATTTTTAGAATATCAAGAATTTAAATGGGAGTTGGATGGCTTTGTTCATTGAGAAGTTATACGCACGCCTTTACTGTGCAGATGTTCTGCTAGTTGCTCTTCTACTTCCGAGATTTAGAACTGTCTACATATACCTCGAACACCGGGGTTCAGTTCTGTCAATAAAGTTATTACTAATAAATAGTTATCATAATTTATATAGTTGTGAAATCTATATCAAGCGATCTATATCAAGCGGTATATGTACCTGTGTATAATATGTGTATGTAAATGTGTAATTGATATGAAAGAGTGCTCAGTGCCATATAGACAGAAAGAAACATACACTCAAAAAATGCCTTAAAAACTTATCACTACAGTTTATTTTAATCTGCAATTAAGATCGAAATAACGTTAACCGTTTAGAATGATTCAAACCTTCCTAACTCTTATCGTTGCTTTCCAATCATTCCTTTCCAACGACGACTTATGAAGATAACTTAAGCAAACAATTTTTTTGTACGCTAGGCGTGGTCCTTCCACCTTTTGGTCAAAAATGATTATTTAGTATGAAATATTCTCGCTCTGTTAATTTGAATTTAAGCGGCTTTTTTAGTCGTGACATTTCTGATGTTAAATTATCGATGGCGCTCAAATGTCAAACCCAACTATTGCTATCAAGCATTTTGCGTTGGCATCATGCACTGCTGTGATATTAGACATCATTTATGCATTTTCTAAGTAACAACAGAGCAATTATATGACGTCACATTAAACTAATCGTAATTTTTTTTTCAGCATTACAGAGTGTTTTGAATGTTCCTAAATGTGTAACACTATATGCTCAAGGAGAATTAGGTTATTTTCGCATGCATCATAGAACGTAAACTGGCGAAATTGCTTTCCTGCAAAACTGGGAGACACAATAAACATATGTATTTCACTAACTGTAATGATGATACTATGTATATAATATATGTAACGTGCAACGCTTAATTTGCATCTTGACATAACCACCATTTTACATGCACACGATATCGATGAAAATATTCTTTTGAACAAAAAAACTATTAATTAAGTGCACCTTGAATTATATTTCTACAATATCAAGTTATTGCTGGTGCCAATATTAAAACTGCCAACTTGATCAGCCTTCAAAGTTAAGGTGATATGAATTTGTTGTTGTAAAACTTGCTTGTTGCAAGTTTTCTATGATCGAAAAACATTTCTATGGTTTTTATAATTAATTTTATTGAGCTTTTAACTCGGCGATTCAGTATATACTAGCCTTTACCATATAATATTATCTCGATTTAGAAGAAGTTCAGTTTTCCGCTTAAATCGTGATTAAGTATTTTACGTTTCTAGCTACTCTAAAACTTCACTTAAACATTACGAAAGCTGATATTTTGTTTAAAACGTCCCTTTGTCAATGTCATATTCAATATCAAACATCGTTCATCCATGTTCTATATAAACTCGCCAAGGACAAAAAGACAAATTTAAATCCGTTCTACGTTGAATACAGCGCACAAGAATTTTAAGGAAGGAATCACAAGAAAAAAGAGTTTCGAAGCAAAATGTTGACAAAACTTTTGCTGTTGTTTTCCACAATCTGCATCGTAGGATCTACAGGTAATGTTATAAATGTTTGTTTGCAGGATTGTTATAAACCAGCTTGTGTAATACGTTTTGAATGTTTGAATGGTATGGTAGTTTCAGAATATTACGTTTAATTAAATAGACTATTTTGAGCTGTCAGACAGCTCAGTGGTGCCATGTATTGTCTTGTCCCAAATACAATTGCAAAAATTTTTCAGATCACGATTATGCCGTGTACAGGTAGTAAATCGCATTTCCCAGGATTTAGTTTTTAAAATTCCCTTTCAAAATTTTTTTCTAGTCAATTATATGTATATGCTGAAAGAACTAAAAAGTTAAATTTACGGTTGTAAATCTTCATATATCGATGAAGCGGCAATGGTCGCGGGTATTCTCCAAGGCTACATGGCCTTACCATCTAGCCTTGCATTGACCCGACATGTTCTCTTAACATCAAAGCGAGCCTTATCGTATGATAGCCATATAGGAAGAACTATATAGTAGAAGATGACAGCCGTAGGGAAAACTTTCATGTGGCCGTTAATAAATTTCCATGCTATATTGTATATGCAATACTCAATCATCTTCCTTGTCAATTTAGGTTACACCTCCCCCAATTTAGGCAATTACAGATGAGATACAATTTGGCCTCACTTGAACCAATCAAATGTGGACAGTATTTTAATAGACAATATACCCTTAGTATAGTTAAGCGAGTAAACGTTTTGAATAAGGCAATATTGTTTAACGGTCAAAGTAACAAAAAGATTATTTGTGAATGATAGGTTCAATATTTGTTTCGTTTAATGCTCTGGCCGAATTAGGACCTAAAACATCTAACAACATAGCCATTTTCAAACAGTTTTACGTGCTTAACTACTACGACGTCATTGTGCTTTTTCAAAGCACAATTTGAAGACGTGCTATAGCTCTCAGATATAAAACGTGAGGTGCAGGCTTCATTTCTAATAAAGCACGATTTGCGGGTATTTTAAATGTATACTAAGGCGTTCAATTTTGTACCCATCTTGTCACTTACGAGATAATTTTTAGTAATTATAGTCAGATGTTAAATTAGCCGAGAAAATCTAGGCAGACGTTTTGTGAAAATCTACGTGTGTAGTTTATCACATACAAAGACCCTTTCATGGCTATTGATTTCCTTTGTGTTTTGATTATTATTAATCAGTTTTAGAAGGAAAGTATAGAATAAATAAACAAAATAATGGCAAACAATAACATTATTATTGTCATTATAATGTTTTGAATTATGTTAGGAAACAATGACATGAGCATCGACCAACAAGAATCAAGGATCCGTCGTCAGCTTCCTTGTAACGGTGTAGATTTTCCTGGAATAAATTTTCCTTGTTGTGGAATGCTTCCATACAATCCAAGAACAAGTATATGCTGTGGGTTTCGAATCTTACCAATAGCCACCACTAGGTGTTGCGCCAACAACCCTTACAACCTAAGGACACAGATATGCTGTCGTGGAAAAATTGTGCGCAGGAGTCCTGGTGAAACCCGTTGTTGTGGTAGCAATCCTTACAATCCAAGGAGACAGATATGCTGTGGTGGAAAAATTGTGCCCGGATTTGGTGAAACCCGTTGTTGTGGTAGCAATGCTTACAATCCAACGACACAGATATGCTGTGGTGGAAAAATCTCGAGTCGTAGTAGTACCCGTTGCTGTGGAACAACAGCTTACAACCCGACACTATTTATATGCTGTGGCGATAAAATTTCTTCAAAAGCTGGTGGGAAAATCCGTTGTTGCGGCAGAGAAGCTTACAATCCAACAACATATATCTGCTGTGGACGGAGAATTTTTTCAAGATCTAATGGTAGATCCAGATGTTGTGGCGAACAAGCCTACGATCCAAGAAGATATCAGTGCTGCCCTGGTCGAGAAATGATGTATCCAATCGAGATGGAGTGCCCACCCCCTCCTTAATGAAGAACAATAGATAAACCACTACTGGTTAAATGCTTTAAAAATATAGAAGTAGAAAAGTACGTAAGGAAATAAAAAATGTCCTAATGGAACTGTCTGACTGTCGTTAATGAAAATAAACATACCCAAATTTCCTTTTTTTCGTTTTATTGCATATCAAACATCTATTACAGCTGAAAATATTGCCCACGTCCCGAAGTCTTGGACCGCTGACAATAAATAGATTCCAAATGAAGTTTGTGAATGGGGGAGCTCACAGACTTTCCATCATTGCAAAAAAAATTCCTTCAGAAAGGCTGTGACTGGAGGGGGGAGGTTGCCAATAGGAAGGAATTATATATATTATATAATCTTTTTATCTCGTCTGGACTTGCCCCAAGTCTCGCTCAAATGGGTTTTATCGGGTCTATCAGTTTATTATGAGATCAGTTTGAAGCTTTGTAGGGGAAGTTCACTATATTGAAATTCACTACATTGTATATTTGCAATGGGCAAGAAAAAACACGGAAATATTATTACACTATGCAAATAAAGGTATAGTCTAGAGTGTGTGAAATCGATTATTAGGTCAGAATGAGATCCTCTCAAATCAGCTTAAAAATGTGCTTGAAGTCGTGGCAATGTAGTATTAATGGTTGATTTGCATACAATGTCCTTACTCCCGCACTTGTTCTGCAATGGGCATGCGATCTTTTTCCTACAATTACAGTTGTCTGTACTAATTTTTTTTCCTTGACTTTTCCTAATTATGCGAGTGTTGGGGCTTGTGGTAGTTGACTCAAAGTTACTCATGCAGCTGTAACTAACCTTACCTGTGTTCCTATTAAAAATTTTGTAGCCTGCTGGAAAGTGCGTGTCTACAACCTTGAGAAAACTGCGTGCAATGTTTGTTATGACGTTCTTGAGAGGAGGTTTAAACCAAATTATGTTGCGTTGTCTGTTCCTGCGTGTTTGCTTTGTTATATCTGGCATGTATTCCAGCTTGTCGCTTAAGTTGCTATGTCCTAGTGTGTTTTGATGTGTTTGTGCTGCATCTTCGAATACATGTTTGTCAGGTGACAGTGTTGAAAGGCGCTTGTTGACAGATGCAGGAAGTTGCCTTAAAATGCTGGGTGGATGGTTAGAGTGTTTACTAATAGGAAGCCTAATGACGATCCGTAGAACATACACAAACACTCTAACTATCCACGTAGCATTTTAAGGCAACTTCCTGCATTTATCAACAAACGGATTTCAACACTGTCATCTGACAAACAAGCATGTCAAAACGAACTAGTACAACCCCCCTTACCACAAAAACGTGAAACTAACATCGCTTACAACTTTCCATATGAGCAGGTACTTAGATTGAGACGTATTTGTAGTTCGGAAAGTAAATTTGATCAACGGATAAAGGAATTTAAAGGTTATTTGCATAACATAGTGGGTTTCAAAAGACACAAATATCGTCTCAATGTGAAAAGGCTAGGACTAAGGATAAAAGGTTGTTGTTGTTTAATTGTCGGGGATAAGTCAGAAAGTTAAATCTTTAGGGCCTGTGCTGCATGCTTCGGATAACATGAATGAAGTTTTTAAGGATATAAAGCCTTTGATTTCGTTTAGAAGGCCTCAAAATTTGGCAGATAATTTAGTAAGATCTAAAATAAAGGAGGCTACTAATACACGTAAATATAAACTAGGTATAAAAAAGTGTGGAAAATCTAGATGTCAGATATGTAGTTACGTAGAAGAAGCTGAAGAATTTGAATATGGTAATAAAAAGTATTGGATAAATTATCCTTTTGATTGCGATTCAGAAGGTGTAATTTATGTTGTTCTAAAATTTATGTGGGAAGTACTATAACTACATTTAGGAAGAGGTTTAATAGTCATGAGAGCTCTATGAGGAAGTATGAACAAGGGGGAAGAAAAATGGCTGCGGAGCATTTGTACGCACATTTTTTTAGCCCTGGGCATAAAAGGTTTGTGTAATGTTAGGGTTATCATTATGGATAAAACTAATGTTGATAGGCCAACACAAAGAAAGGCTTTTTGGGTATACAAATTAGATACGTTTGTACCAAGGGGATTAGATGTAAGGGATTTTAATAATATGTATGGTAATTATGTTAGTAATTGATATATAAGGAACCTTAGGCCATTGATTCTTGTATATTCATCCTTGAATAAGGGGCATACCCCAAAAAGTTGGAATGTGAATATAATAAATTTTTTTGAATTTACAAAGTTTAGTTTGTGATAAAATTTTATTTTTCAATTAACAAATGTTGTTTTTTGAAGTTATATAAATCTCTGATGTATATATATATATATATATATATATATATATATATATATATATATATATATATATATATATATATATATATATATATATATATATATATATATATATATATATATATATATAGATATACATATACATCAGAGATTTATATAACTTCAAAAAACAACATTTGTTAATTGAAAAATAAAATTTTATCACAAACTAAACTTTGTAAATTCAAAAAAATTTATTATATTCACATTCCAACTTTTTGGGATATGCCCCTTATTCAAGGATGAATATACAAGAATCAATGGCCTAAGGTTCCTTATATATCAATTACTAACATAATTACCATACATATTATTAAAATCCCTTACATCTAATCCCCTTGGTACAAACGTATCTAATTTGTATACCCAAAAAGCCTTTCTTTGTGTTGGCCTATCAACATTAGTTTTATCCATAATGATAACCCTAACATCACGTATGTATATATATATATATATATATATATATATATTTATATATTTATATATATATATATATATATATATATTTATATATATTTATATATATATATATATATATATATATATAAATATATATATATATATATATATATATATATATATATATATGTATATATATATATGTATATATATATATGTATATATATATGTGTATATATGTATATATATATATGTATATATATATATATGTATATATATATATATATGTATATATATATATATATGTATATATATATATGTATATATATATATATATATATATATATATATATATATATATATATATATATATATATATATATATATATATATATATATATATGTGCATATATATATATATATATATATGCATATATATATATGCATATATATAGAGGATATTACACGGCGGTGCGAAGATATGAATTTTATCTTCGAGTGGTTAAAACAATATTTTACGAACGAGCGCAGCGAGTGAGTAAAATATTGTTTTTACCACGAGAAGATAAAATTCATATCTTCAAACCGCCGTGTAATGTTCTGTTTATTATATAGTTGTAAACAATTTAAGACCCAAGTCAGTAATATTAATTTTCGATCAATAATGCTAAAAACATGGCTTTATTTCAATATTGTTTAAACTAAAACAATACCTGTCCATCATTTTAGTGTTTTCTTGTAATATTTCCATTTTTTTCGACACAAACATGTAGTTTTTTCTTTAAACAAAGTGAAAATATGTTCGCTGCTCTTACAAATATCGCCATTTTGAAAATACAAAATTATTGGCGGGAAATGATCACGTGATCGATATCTTCACTAGTGAAAATATGGAAAATATCTTACGGTGTATTTTCAGTATCTTACTGTCAACTATATAATAAATATATATATATATATATATATACAGCTATTTCAAAAAAAGTTGTCTTTTGGAAAGTCAAAACGTTAAACATAAAACTATGAGCGCGCAATGCATGTTGGGAACGCAGGGGCCTTTTTGCATAAATTAACTATTGCAAGACAAGGAGTGAAGGAAATATCAGTATGCCGCGTGCATATAGCCAAGACCTACGATGAAGAGAAATTTGGTTGACTGAAATCTTAGGCTTTGAGATCGATGAAGTATGCCTTTTATTGCAATATTAACGAAAACAATTTCTCTGTATGTTCGAAAGTTTCGCATGCTAGGTCATGTAGACACGGCTGTAATCGGCAGGCCATATACTTGCATAGCGATGCACCCGCCCGAAGAGCTCGTTACCCTGGAGGTTTTGCTACAACACCCAGAGAAAACACTCTCTGAAGTATACTGCACGAGGTGTATGAAGAAACAGGCTCAGAATATGCGTGTTCAACGCTTTTTTACTATTTGAAACGCAACAACATTACGTGAAAGAAGGTTGGTATTTTACAACAACGTTGTTCCATTCATATGTTGAATTATTATTGAGATGTTGTGTATAGATGTACTAGATGTGAATTAATAGTTAACCTGCACTGAAGCACAAGAACTAACGAATACCCTCATTAACTGAAGGACTTTACCGTTCACACATAGAACTTAGCCTAAAATTGGAGTTTGGACAAAGCGTATAACAACACACACCCGGCGTTTTGTAGTGGGCTGTAACGATGCTATCCCATATTTTTAAAATCAACTCGTCATTGGATGCTTGGATTCCTTATTGGATGATTGCATTCGTTCTCTCGTTCGTTCACTTTGGTCGATTCGTACATGTTTACATATGCAAACCAATCAGATTTCCTGATTTCAATTCAATCAATTTGCATACGTGCATATTCGTTCGTTCTCGTGCTTCGGTGCAGGTTAACTAATGGAATCTAACTTATTTAGCTTGGTAAAATTGCTCGTCAAAGATGTGATGATGCAAGGGTTGAATTTAGAGCGACAGGGGGATTTTTCTCACAAGATATGTTCGTTTTTTTGGACGAGAGTGGATATGTAAGTTATTGGCATGCGTATGCATGAAACGATTGAAATATTCAGTGTTACCGTAATTGCTGTTGTAAGTAATTTTACCTTTCTAAACGTGTGCTACACTTAAGTTAGTGATATATGAGTCGATCGAGCAACAAATGACATTCGTTCACTCATTTCATATGTTTTGCAGGATAAGAGAATTTTAAAATCGCATGGGTAGAGCTTGAAAGGACAACGAGCAAAAGTCAAAAGACGTTATTCTCCTTGGGGACCACGTATAACCGCGATTCCCGTAATCCCTTACGAAAAAACCACATGTAAAAACCACATGTGAATCGCGTGTGAAATTGGAACAATATATCACATGTTATTCACATGTGGTAAAATCACATGAGATCCACATGTGATACCACGCAGGTGATTTTAAAACAATTACATGTGGTTACCATGTGAACCACATGTGGTTAATATGTGAACCACATATGGTTAACATGTGAACCACATGTGGTTCTGCCACATGTGGGTAACATGTGAACAACATGTGGTTAACATGTGAACCACATGTGGTTAGTATGTGAACCACATGTGACTTTAATGCAAATCCATTTGATTGGATCAGGCCATGGATCCAGTTGTGATTTGAATACCAAACAAAAGCTAAAACACACATTAGTAAAATGATATTCATAAATATATTCATTATCATAGAATCACAATTATGCATGACAAAGTAGGCCTGCTACAAACTACTATAAAGCCCATTGTCGTTAAATTAAAAAATTGACTATCAGTTCAATATTGTGGAAACACCACACTGTTATTATTGCAAAGCTTTCGATTCACAAGCATGGATCTTCGTCGGTGCTAATAATGCAACTATAAGCTTGTGGATAAAAAACTTTGCAATAATAAATTCAAGTGGTGCTTCCACAAAACTAAACTGATATTGATATTTACCATGCAAGCGCATATAGAATATAAATTATACCACTTATTAAAAATATTTTACTTATCACCTAATTAAATAATAGCTAATATGTTCTTAATTGCCTCCTTCATGCCTCTTTCTGCTACCAGCCATTGATACGCGCAGGTCTTTGCATTTTTGTGCCATTGCCGTCTTGATGGTCGTGTCATTAGTTCCTGGAAACTTTTTAGTAACAGAATCTAGAATGGTAAGACATCATTGTCAATTTATGCAGTATTCAATGATACAGTGAATTTTTAAGAAACATAGTTCAAAAGTATAGAGTATATTTCATTAATCTAATTTTCAATCCTAAACACCTTACTTTATTTCAGTAAAATTTATTGATATTCATTGAGATAACATATTTCACAAAACTCAAAACCACAACAATTGAGAGTTGTTCCAGAAAAGATATTTTTTGAAGTAGCATCAATGTTCTATATACTAACACAACTTTGGATCAAAGTTGCAAAGATACCAAGCATATAGTACAAGTACTTAAAATAACAAGAAAATACACACTTACCAATAATTAGCTCAACCTTGGTGCGATCCAATGCAGGTCGTCCCTCTTTACTTTTTCCTGTCACAGAAGACTCTGCCAAGACTTTTCTTTCAAAAAGAGCAGTCATGAGATTCACTGTCATTTTTTTAAAATTAGGTGACCTCATAACCTCACCCATCTGAACTGAGTCAATGTGGTCCTAAAAATAAATATATTTATACATACGTTATAATTAACCTAAATGAACAAACTACGGTATTTTGCAATGTAAGCAATACAAGTTTAGTTCCGCAAGGCATTCACAGTCCTTAAGCTGCTTGGAACTTCATCAGAGCTAGTAGATAATTTGTCAAACTCTTACTTAACTACCACAATCAGCACTGATAAAGATTTAATTATCATTAGCACTGGGAATCACTAGCATTGGGAATCAGTTAATAGATAGATATTATAGTCATAGTTGATTTCAAACAAAGAGCCTATAATGAGAAATAATGACTACAAATTCAAACATGATACAAATCCAAACATACCATTAACTTTGGTGAAAATGACCTTGGTTCTTCCAAAACCTGCTCTTCTGAGGAACAACTGCTTGAAGTGGACTGTAAGGAAGGACTTGGAGACCAAGTACGTGGTTTGGTCTTAGGCGTTTTAGGAGTATACCGGTACCAACTGAAAGACCAACGAGCTCTGAATCGGAACTTCTTTGCTTCGTTTCAGCAAGGGCTGCTACAACTGCTTCTTTTATTAAACCAGGCAATCCTACAGTTAATACAATGGTGATGTGTTATGTCATAAGTGAGAATTTTTCTTTATTCTTAATATATTTTGTCACTTTATTTGCTACAGAGTTCGTTAATGAGTAAAAATGCAACTATAAGAAGGAAATTTTTGTTTACAGGACTCACTCTTATGTAGCCTTGAGACTTCACTTTGTAGTTTCCACACATCCTCTTGCAGTGAACTTGTTGCCTTTTTGAGTGAACTTGTCCCCTCTTTGAGTGAACTTGTTTCCTCTTGCAGTGAACTTGTTTCCTCTTGCAGTGAACTTCTTTCCTCCTGCAGTCCAATAGTATCCTCTTCCAAAGCACTAGTAGTTTTACCAAGCTGCTCGTCTGTGTCATTGTTATGATTATCTTCTTCACTGGAGTCATCTATCTGAAAAGGGCTGACAATTCTGCGGAATACTTGTTTATAGGCTTTTCTCTCTGCCCGCTTTTTAACATCTTTAATTTTCTACAAAAGGATTATAACCACACATTAGAAAATGTTTACAAAAGTGGTCACCATAAGTGTTTTTTGTGATATATATATATATATATATATATATATATAATGTGCTAGTTTTGGTTAGCGAAATACAAAAGAGTGCTCAATGACATGTAGACAGAGCGAAATGTATAATTGTGCAAACGACCTAAAGAAAATCAATTCATCCGACAAAATGTTTGTTTTCGCCGATAAAACTAGGAACATATATGAAACCTCGCTCGACACATACAACAAGCTCTTGCACGACAACATCACAAAAACATATAAACACGGATCTGAGGAAAACATTTCGGAAATAAACAACGAACTAAACCACATCGCAAATAAACTTTCGATTGGCAACCGGATTGAATGCATGAAAAAACGCGAAGCTTTTATTTCTCTCAAAGATCATAAGGAAAATTTTCAGACCAACCCAAAATGTCGGCTCATCAACCCAGCAAAAAGCGATTCCGGAAAAATTAGTAAATCAATTTTGGACAGATTAAACACAAAACTTCGGACAATTTTGAACGTAAACCAATGGAGAAACACACAAAACGTCATAGAATGGTTTGGCAGCATCGAGGAAAAAACTAGGCATTCTTTTATTTCGTTTGACATAGTCGACTTTTACCCGTCAATTTCAGAAAATTTACTGGACCAAGCACTATCTTGGGCCTCCAATTTGGCTGATATTTCGGACGAAGACATTTCTATAATAAAACACGCTAGGAAATCACTCCTTTTCAATCACGGAAGACCGTGGATCAAAAACAACAATAGCAATTTGTTTGATGTTACCATGGGTAGCTATGACGGGGCAGAAATTTGCGAACTAGTAGGTCTTTTCATCTTAAACCATTTAGGAAAAAAGTTTGGCAAGAAAAACATCGGCTTGTACAGAGATGACGGTTTGGCGGTTATTAAAAACAGATCAGCACGTTTGGCAGACAAAACCAGGAAAGAGCTACACAAAATTTTCGAACAGTTTGGCCTAAAAATAACAGCAGAATCAAATTTACACGTGGTAAACTTTCTAGACGTAACATTCGACCTTTCTACCGGAAAATATAAACCTTATAGGAAGCCCAATGACGATCCGTTATACATACACAAGCACTCTAACCACCCACCCAGCATCTTAAGGCAACTCCCAGCATCTATCAACAAGCGCATTTCAACGCTGTCATCTGACAAACAAGCATTTGACGATGCAGTACAAACATATCAAAACGCACTAGGACATAGCAACTTCAGCCACAAGCTGGAATACATGCCACATGTAACACAGCAGCCACGCAGGAACAGGCAACGCAACATCATTTGGTTTAACCCTCCATTTAGCAAAAATGTCAAGACAAACATCGCACGCAGTTTCCTCAAGCTTGTAGACACGCACTTTCCAATAGGCAACAAGTTACACAAGATTTTCAACAGGAACACAGTTAAGGTCAGTTACAGCTGCATGAACAACGTTAAGTCAATTATCACAAGTCACAACACACGCATAATTAGGAAAAGCCAACCACAAGACATTAGCGCAGAGAACTGTAACTGTAGGAACAAGCACACATGCCCATTGCAGAACAAGTGCATGAGTAAGGACATTGTATACAAAGCAACAATTTTGACAGGCAACACACAGGACACAAAGCACTACATTGGCATGACCTCAAACACATTCAAAGAGCGATACAGGAATCATATCAAATCTTTCACACACAAAAAATATTCGAACGAGACGGAACTTTCGAAACACGTTTGGCACTTAAAGCAAAAGAAAACAGATTTCACCATAAAATGGTCCATAATAAAAAAGTCTATTTCTTACACGGGAGGATCCAAAAGATGTAATTTATGTTTGGAGGAAAAAATCAGTATTTTGAAAGAAAAAAACAATTGCTTGCTTAACAAAAGATCGGAAATAGTTTCGGCCTGCCAACACAAAAGCAGATTTCAGGTAAACAACCTAAACAAAGAAAGGAATGCATGCTATTCAACCACCCACGCGCCCACGTTTCCGCCTTGAGCATAAAAGAAGCTCGCACATTTTCGAAATTTGTCTACCACCTGAAGATTCCCTTTGGATGAAACAGACTGTAGTGGTAAGTTTTTGAGGTATTTTGCACAATTATATATATATATATATATATATATATATATATATATATATATATATATATATATATATATATATATATATATATATATATATATATATATATATATATATATATATATATATATATATATATATATATATATATATATATATATATATATATATATATATCTGGCTTCACTTTGATTTGTAACAATTTTCACAATATAAAACAACCAGACACAAAATAATTGAAACTCTGTATGTAAATTGTCAATATTTTATTCCATACAATTTGACATGTAATACAAGTAATCTTCAGTAGACTAGCTGTATATAAGGCAAGGCAACGAGGTCGTGGTCAAATTTAATTTTAACAGAATGAATCATACTTTAACACTTTTCTACTTTGAGTTGCCTAGTTGTGCTTCAGTCATGTACCAAATTAAAAAGCAATTTAAAAATATCTTATTTTTATCCTTTGTATGAATTGAAAACCAAAACAACTCCAGACATTGGTTCATTTCAAAAGAAGCATTCCCCACCCATAAAGGAAATTTCTGACTTCCACTGAGGGAAGAAGACAAATCTTTAGAATATCACACTTGGTCTGTATTGAGGGGATAGCTAATTTCTTTTCTGGAAGGGGTATGGTGTTTATTTGGCTGCAGCAGAATATCAAAAAATATTAGGGGTGCAATGGAACTCAGCTTTGGCAGGTTACTCCCAACCAGATCTGGCATTTCCAGCCGCAACCTGAACCTTCCTATGTATATGAACCAATATATAAACCAACTGTCATTATAAAATCCATATATCAGTAACTCAAGGCTTCGCCCTCATCAACTATCACCCCATAGAAATTTCAAGCTCGTAATCTAATTGTTAAACATAATACTTTTCAAACCTTCAAATTCCTCACTGTTTTATCCTTACACACACTCATCTCTTCTAACCGCAGTCTCTTTGCTGAAGTCTCATGGCTGACTGTGTCTCTACACCCATTATGAGCCTTTAAATATCCATGATCCAGGAACTCCAACTCACTTTTCATTAGTTCCTTTTTGCTATCTGCAGTGAAATACAATTTTCATAAATTTTACTAATCACTACGTATCAATGACGCCAAATAAAAAAATCCGAGTAAAAAGACTAGGACGAGGTAATAAGCACGTGGTCGCTTGGTCAAAAGTCTAGCATAGAGTAAAATATGGAATCGATAAAGTCTAGCATATAAATTTAATTTCTGGCTTAAACCTACATGGCACATTTGGCGTTCGTCGCTGGTGTTATGTTTATACTAATACGTTGACAAACATGAACTGTTTTATAGTCTCAAACACATCAATAATGTATATCGCCCAGAGGCAAATCTGTATTTGTGTGTCACTCATTCTTTTATATCTTATATTTCAAATTATCGATATAATTAGTTAACAATATAGAAATAGTAAAATATTTCTACAGACACTTACCACTTGCTGCTATTACTCTAGCTAAATACGACTTCCAACCGGTCTTCGGCGGTTTAGCTGATGGATCGCCAAACATGACCATACCACGTTTGTTTGTGTCCTTAAGCATACTTTTGTCCATCAAAGAAATTTAATCATCAATTTTGGAAGCGCTATACATTGTTATGAAATGATTTTAGTTCATTCCCTAGACATTGTCTTGGGTAACAAGGAAAAAGTTGTCCCAAGTTTCTATTATAATTACTTCACTCGAAATCATGCATACAAAATTGCTTAAATTCAAGCATAAGGGACACTGTTCTGGTAACCATGGCAACTATAACAATTAGCAACATATTTTTTTTAAGTCAGGGAAGCTCACATAACAACATAGTAAAACTACAGTCTGATAACATCAGAGACAAAAAAATACTATTTTTACTAGTGGACCCCCTTAAATTTTACTGTGCTTGAGAAGACCTAGTAAATTAACAAAAAAAATATTTAATTTAGGGCAATGAATCTAACCAGTCCGAGGCTGAAGAACTGGTGGATGAACCACTGTATGAGAATGCACCCATCACTCTTGGCCAGTGTCTCCTTCTGAGCTGAATAAAGCTCATGCTTCCTTAACTAAATTTGTTAAGGGTTTTCAGGGGTTATATGGCAATGTTCATATGACCTACAATGTTCACCAGTTAAATCATTTAGCTCAAACAGTGATTGACTGGGGACCTTTGTCCGTGTATTCCACATATGGTTTTGAAGGTTTTAACCTTGTCTTGATGAGGCTTTTCCATGGCACCCAAGCTGTACCTACGCAGATTGCAAACTCTTTCCTTTTATATCGCGCCCTTGATGGTCTTTCTGACAATTTTAAACGTAACGGGGTTAGTGCAATGACATTCTTCTTGGACGCCCAACTTAAAGGAACTGTGCCATTGAGAAAAGCAAAGCAATTTGACAACGGTATTGTGCTTTTAGGCGCATCCTATTGTCGGCCTTTCACGATTGAGGAGAGATTTCTGATTGATGATGATGCTTTGTATGGTCCAATCGATGGTAGTGAGCAAGCAGAATTTTTCACGAAGGCCATTGCTTGTGGTAAAGTACTACACTGTCAGCAATACACACGTAGCTCTCGGAGAAAGAACTCAATTGTTGGTCTTTTCGATGGCACTGTGGTGGAGCTCAAAGTGTTTGTCGTTTGGAAAGCACTGTGTTTTGCGTTTGCAAGACTTGTTTATGTGAACCGACCCTCTTGGCTACGAACAGACAGTGAATGTGGTAGACTGTGTAGCAATATTTGGCAAGTATCAGAAATTGAAAGCGCACTACAAATCGTAAGGTTAGATGATATTACAGACAAGTTTGTTGTCATTACAAATGAATCTACGAGTGTGGACACCATTATCTGTCAATTGCCGAACACAATAGATAGAGACTAGTTCTTATAACATTTACAGCCGTGGCAATTGAAATTTTTCTAAAATGTTGTATCAATTCATTTGCCAACATGAACCAATTCATTTAATAAAATATTTGAAAATTTTGTGATTTCCTAAATAATTGATCAACTTCCTGTTGAATGCTCCAATCGCCGTTAACTTTAACTTATTGGATTGATGCAATATTTTAGGAACACTTCAATCGTCACGGCTGTAATGCATTTAAAACTATTTAAATCTTGTTTGTACTACGTATGTAGATAATTTGGCATTAATATATTGAACAATGAACAATAACATTGTTGTATTTTTTTTCACAATTTATTTCAAGTTGCTGTTTTTTGCAAAAATAGCTACAAAAGGTTAGTTAATAACTTGGTTTTTAATGAATTCAATTATCTTTTAAAAAAACTCCAAACAATGACGAGAAACAAAAAATGGCTGCAATTTTGAGTAAAACACCAATATACTAATTTAAAGCAGCGCCCCCTTGTCATATTAGCCTGTTCTGAATCATATTTGTGAAACATATTGGAGGTGTGCAACCAATCTCGAGTGATTTAACAAACACAGAGTAATTCGATCGCCATAAAGGATAAAATTTCATTTGAAAATGATGAAAATTCTTTGTCGCGATCATCCAACATGATGTGGCTGAGGTAACGTGCACACCAAGAATACTGTATCAAAATTTTCTAATCTGCAATGCGTTGTGAATTTTATCAAAAACAATTTTTATTCATTTTAGTTATTGTGTACATATATCATTGTTTTGTGAATCACATATTAGAGTAGCATGATCACATGTGAACAACATGTTGATCACATGTTTACTACATGTGGTTAGACATAGACAACATAAATCGTACATGTGAGTCGCATGTGAATCACATGTGGTTAAAAATTGACAATGAAACCCTACATGTGGATCATATGTGAATCACTTGTGACCAAATGTTACTCACATGTGGTCCACATGTGGTTAAAACTTGATAATGAAACCTACGTGTGAATCACATGTGACCACATGTGGGTCACATTCAAATCACATGTGGAAACATGTGAAACACATGTGGATTACTTGTGTTTTTTTCGTAAGGGATAAGTTACAACGAAGGCTTGTTAGATGTCGGATTGTATGAAGGGCATGTCAACGGTGAAACTTTTCTTGATTTTGTTAATGATTTTCCTGGCAAATTCGATCTCGTGCATTTTAGTTTCGAATACAGTTGGTGTCCCAGTGGGAATTCTTCGAAAATTACCGCCCAATACTGCAGCGCTACTTGACAGTCTGCTCCTAACTAGTACTGACATAAGCTTGAGCAACATATTAACAAATTAAATGTTAAATTTTCCTCGGAAATTGACAAAGACAGAGCAGAAAGAATATTCTTTTGAATTTCCTTTTGTTCTACCATAGCTTCTTCGAAGAATTCCCACTGGGACACCAACTGTATTCGAAACTAAAATGCACGAGATCGAATTTGCCAGGAAAATCATTAACAAAATCAAGAAAAGTTTCACCGTTGACATGCCCTTCATACAATCCGACATCTAACAAGCCTTCGTTGTAACTTATTACGGGAATCGCGGTTATACGTGGTCCCCAAGGAGAATAACGTCTTTTGACTTTTGCTCGTTGTCCTTTCAAGCTCTACCCATGCGATCTTAAAATTCTCTTATCCTGCAAAACATATGAAATGAGTGAACGAATGTCATTTGTTGCTCGATCGACTCATATATCACTAACTTAAGTGTAGCACACGTTTAGAAAGGTAAAATTACTTACAACAGCAATTACGGTAACACTGAATATTTCAATCGTTTCATGCATACGCATGCCAATAACTTACACATCCACTCTCGTCCAAAAAAACGAACATATCTTGTGAGAAAAATCCCGTTGTCGCTCTAAATTCAACCCTTGCATCATCACATCTTTGACGAGCAATTTTACCAAGCTAAATAAGTTAGATTCCATTAATTCACATCTAGTAAATCTATACACAATATCTTAATAATAATTCAACATATGAATGAACAACGTTGTTGTGAAATACTAACCTTCTTTCGCGTAATGTTGTTGCGTTTCAAATAGTAAAAAAACGTTGAACACGCATATTCTGAGCCTGTTTCTTCATACACCTCGTGCAGTATACTTCAGAGAGTGTTTTCTCTAGGTGTTGTAGCAAAACCTCCAGGGTAACGAGCTCTTCGTGCGGGTGCATCGCTATGCAAGTATATGGCCTGCAGGGGCGCACATTTGATCAATTTTAAGGGGGGTTTGGACCGATTCGGG
>OY979724.1:6096771-6191771 GCA_963855995.1 Muricea muricata | reverse complement strand
GATACTATAAAGGTGGCTCCCTACAGTATCATAATATGTTAGGCTTTTCAAGACACATTAGCTTGCAACGACATTTATACTGACTACACTTAAACCAGGGCAATGTGAGTGCTTTCAGGAAAGATATGAAGGTCTTTGATGTACATATATAGAAAAATAGGAACAAAATAAGCGTTGCTATGGTAGCTATATCCTTCTATTTTTTTGTAGTTTTAGTGCTCAATTTCACAATGAATAAACAATAACTTTCTTTCTTTCTCTTTGTTCGAATTTTCTGAAATTTTTTAGATGTTTGTTGATGTATAAAGGAAAAAGATATCACAATTTGAAGGCAGGTTTACAATTTAGTTTTTGATATATTCGTCGATTTCGATTGCGGGGAAACTTATTTGTAGATTTTCTTAAATATGTCTTACCTTAGATGTAACAACTGGACGTAGTTTTAAAAAAATTCACCGAAGAAAACAGAAGATAATCAAGGCTAAAATCCGTAAAATCATTGCTGACGTGATAAAATTTTGACTCGACATACGAAGTGCAAATTATTTTAAATGTATACAGCTAGATGAAATGATTTTTCTGTGCTTTTCCCTAAGACTGGTGAATGTACTCAGTCGTAGTTCATATTTTTTTTATTACCTAACAATTATGCATTGTGTTTGTTAAAAATATTGTTGAGCTACAAGTGATACTCTGAGCATGCGCATAACTTTCATTTTTGGAAACAATGGCTGCTGCTCGCTTTGCTGAACATTCAAAAGGTTTGTGTTGTTGTTCTTAGTGATAAAATCTTATAAGAAGCTTTGTAAGAGAATGGTATAACAAAAATCAAATCAATTATTCGCCTCTGTCTTCAGCGTCAACAAATAATTGACTTTCTCGTCACCGACAGATCACGATATTTTGCTCAAGCTCCTCCAATAATTGCGGGCAACACTGAGATTTTTTAGAAAAATACTAAGCAATCGTAACGGCGAAAATAAACATTTTGAATTCTAGCTTTCAACTATTTTTAATATTTTATGGTCATACGAGTTAGTTGAAAGCTTTAGTTCTATGGTTTAACCGAATTCAGGTTTAAACTGTCGTATGGGACGCGATTCTTAAAAAAACAGTGATCTGCACATTTGTCGATTAACGTGGAGTTGTCTAGGATAAACACTGGTAGTATGCATGTAACAGTAGAATTATTTTCGTGGAGGGGGTAAGTTCCAACATAGAATTTGATATGCTGAAAATGTTTGTGATTTATGATGTGATTGAAGATTTATCATTATGTACTTAGTGTCAAAGTCCAATTAGTTGACCTGCATCTACAAGGACATATGCAGATTTGTATTCGTTTATGTAATGTCTTTCGTCAAAATCCAAGATCTGAGTGGATTTGTTTCAGGATATATTCTCAATACGACTCAGTGGACTTAAAGCAACTGACGAAAATGACATTAGTGCATATACTTGCTCGGCAAATTCATTTTCATGCATTGCAGGCTCGGTGGCAGGTATCTAACAAGCTAGAGCATAGTAATATATCCAGACGATGTACTGTATGTATGATTACTTAAAACATTTTGAAGTAATTTCACGAGGATAACTAAATATTTATCCGATACGCATTTTCAGTTACGGTTGTTTGTGAAAGGCGAATACAAGCACGGGGCATAAAATGTAGTGGGGCGTGGTGTTCAGAATTATATCTATATGTTCTTTTCACTCAAGTCAAAATATCGTAGCCAAGATTGTCAAGTAGAAGCATGCATGGGCAAACACCGCTCTATTTCTTGTCGTAACTGTTTGTAGCCAGCAATCATTATGTTATGGCGAGAATGCCGCGCATAGGCCAATAAATGATTACTGGATTATCAACCAAGCAATACATCAGGCAGGTCTGCTCAAACAGGCGCATCAACAGGCTTTGAATATATTTCAAAGATCGGTGAATGCGATGACTCAACCACAGTATAGCGAATGGGCAGTAGCGCCACTCGGCAGTGCAACACGGTGCCCTATTATTATGCAGCTAACTGCATTGACTGGCTGGCATAAAGTTTATGAAACGCGTAATCGATATATACATGCGTGAACACACAAACTTCAATTGAGTGTCCCTATAATCCTACTGTACATTCCCTACTGTGTATGGTGACTCAACCAAAACTAAGCCTGATCCTTACTAGGGATATAAGCACAGGCTCAAACAAAAGACAAAGCAAAGAAATGCTGTGAAGTGTGCGACGTAGTCATCGAGACAAAAGTACACCACTTAAGGAAAGTTTTCTTTTGTTAAGTGGTTTGTATAATTAACTTTGCAACTAAATGCAGCATTACACCATAGATATTAGAAAGGGGAATGGATTGGCAACGCTATTCAATACTATACACGATCTTTGGTTCAGTTACTTTGAATAAACCGGAAACAAACATTGCACAACTCGCTATGGTAATTATGCCCATGAACGAAACTGAGTTCATGAGCATAATTACCATACAAGTTGAGCAATGTTTGCTTCCGGTGTGCTCAACTGAAGATAAAATATAAATAACAAAAGAGTTGCCAATCCATCCCCTTTTCCAATACCTATGATTACACATTACAGGGTGAGTAAAAAACTGATTCCTTTCATATTTAATAATTTGTATAGCGACTGTAATTCGACGGAAGTAACCTAGATACTATTAAGGTGGCTCCCTACAATATCACAATATGTTAGGCTTTTCAATAAGACACATTAGCTTGCAACGAAATTTTTACTGACTACACTAAAAAGAGGACAATGTGAGTGCTTTCAGGAAAGATATAAAGGTCTTTGATGTACATATATAGAAATATAGGAACAAACTGAGCGTTGCTATGGTAACTATATCGTTCTATTTTTTGTAGTTTTAATGCTTAATTTCACAATGAATGAACAATAACTTTCTTTCTCTCTTCGGCAAATTTTCTAAAATTTTATTAGATGTTAATTGATGTATAAAGGAAAGAGATATCAAAATTTGAAGGCAGGTTTACAATTTACATTTTGATATATTCGTGGATTCGATTGCGGGGAAGCCTATTTGTAGATTTTTTAAAATTTGAATATATCTTACGCTAGATTTAACAAGTGGACGTAGTTTTAAGAAAATTAACCGAAGGAAGCAGAAGATAATCAAGGCTAAGGTCCATAAAATCATTGTTGACCTGATAAAATTTCAACTCGATCATACGAGAGGGTGGTAAAGGGTTTTTTCTAGAGTCGTGAATTGCCAATATTTGTACGTTGTTGTGAAATGAGATTTGTGTGAAATGTGATTTACATGCCTATTCCTGAGCCGTGATTAGCAGCTAGCGGTCGAAAAACAGCAAAATCAGTTAAAAACATACACACTGTTTAGGTTTCACAAATTTATTATCATGTACAGAAAACTTGGTGATTTCGCCATAGAAAAACCTCAAAACAGAGCTTCTAATGTGTCGTTCATTTCAAAACATTTGCTGGTCGGCGAAGCTCCACACTGACTTATATAGATCTGCCCTGCAACCGTAGGGAGCCACCTTAATAGTGCACTTATTTCATATACCTCGTATGCAACTTCTGTCAAATTACAGTCACTATGTGGTTAATTTGAGAACGAAGGTTCTAGTTCATGTTTTTTTGTTACTGAACAATTATGCATTGTATTTGTTAAAAATATTGTTCAGCTACAAATGATACTCTGAGCATGCGCATAGCATTCATTTTTGGAAACAATGGCTGCTGCTCGCTTTGCTGAACATTCAAAAGGTTTGTGTGAAAAGCTTGTTGTTCTTAGTGATAAAATCTTATAAGAAGCTTTGTAAGAGAATGATAAAACAAAAATCAAATCCAATTATTTGCCTTTGTCTTCAGCGTCAACAAATAATTGACTTTCTCGTCACCGACAGATCACGATATTTTGCTCAAGCTCCTCCAATAATTGCGGGCAACACTGAGATTTTTTAGAAAAATACTAAACAATCGTAACGGCGAAAATAAACATTTTGAATTCTAGCTTTCAACTATTTTTAATATTTTATGGTCATACGAGTTAGTTGAAAGCTTTAGTTCTATGGTTTAACCGAATTCAGGTTTAAACTGTCGTATGGAACGCAATTCTTAAAAAAACAGTGATCTGCACATTTGTCGATTAACGTCGAGTTGTTTAGGATAAACTCTGGTAGTATGCATGTAACAGTAGAATCATTTTCGTGGTAGGGGTAAGTTCCAACATAGATTTGATATGCTGAAAATGTTCGCACGGCTTATGATGTGATTGACGATTTGTTATTATGTACTAAGTGTCAAAGTCCAATTAGTTGACCTGCATCTACAAGGACATATGCAGACTTGTATTCGTTTATGTAATGTCTTTCGTCAAAATCCAAGATCTGAGAGGTTTTCAGAATACATTCTCAATACGACTCAGTGGACTTAAAGCAACTGACGAAAATCACATTATTGTATACACTTGCTCGGCAAATTCAATTTCATGCGTGGCAGGTACTACGTGGCTAATGTGAGTACGATTCAGGTTTTTTTTTACTCACCCTGTATTGGATTCTATGGGCATACGCATTGAAGCATTAATTGGGTGCAAATGATTTTAAATCTATACAGCTAGATGAAATGATTTTATTGTGCCTTTCCCTAGGACTGGTAAGGTACTCAGTCGTAGTTCATAATTTTTTTTATTACTGAACAATTATGCATTGTATTTGTTAAAAACATTGTTGACCTACAAATGATACTCTGAGCATGCGCATAACTGTCATTTTTGGAAACAATGGCTGCTGGTCGCTTTGCTGAACATTCAAAAGGTTTGTGTGAAAAGCTTGTTGTTCTTAGTAATAAAATCTTATAAGAAGCTTTGTAAGAGAATGATAAAACAAAAATCAAATCCAATTATTTGCATCTGTCTTCAGCGTCAACAAATAATTGATTTTCTCGTCACCGACAGATCACGATATTTTGCTCAAGCTCCTCCAATAATTGTGGGCAACACTGAGATTTTTTAGAAAAATACTAAACAATCGTAACGGCGAAAATAAACATTTTGAATTCTAGCTTTCAACTATTTTTAATATTTTATGGTCATACGAGTTAGTTGAAAGCTCTAGTTCTATGGTTTAACCGAATTCAGGTTTAAACTGTCGTATGGAACGCGATTCTTAAAAAAACAGTGATCTGCACATTTGTCGACCAACGTAGAGTTGTTTAGGATAAACTCTGGTAGTATGCATGTAACAGTAGAACCATTTTCGTGGAGGGGGTAAGTTCCAACATAGATTTGATATGCTGAAAATGTTCGCGCGGCTTATGATGTGATTGACGATTTATTATTATATACTAAGTGTCAAAGTCCAATTAGTTGACCTGCATCTACAAGGACATATGCAGACTTGTATTCGTTTATGTAATGTCTTTCGTCAAAATCCAAGATCTGAGTGGTGATTAATGATAAAATCTTATAAGAAGCTTTGTAAGAGAATGATAAAACAAAACTCGGATCAGTGATTTGCCTCTGCCTTAATTCAGCGTCAGCAAATAATTGATTTTCTTGTCACCAACAGATCACGATATTTTGCTCAACCCCGTCCAATAATTGCCGCAACACTGAGAATTTTTAGAAAATACCAAAAAATCGTAGCCGCGAAAATAAACATTTTGAATTCTAGCTTTCGACTATATTTTTTATTTTATAGTCATACGAGTTATTTGAATAGCTTTAGTTATATGGTTTAACCCGATTGAGGTTTAAACTGTCGTATGGCAAGTGATTCTTAAAAAAATCTGCATATTTGTCAATTAACGTAGAGTTGTTTAGGATAGAACCTGGTATAAAGTGAATGTAATTCCGAATAAGGAGTGCATATTAATTATACACAAGTTTAAATTAAACTGTTTGAGTCGAAACAGTTTAATTCAAAACTTGTGTATAATTAATATGCACTCCTTATTCGGAATTACATTCATTTTATATTTGCTGAAATTATCAGCCGCAACACGCACGTAACAGTAGAATAATTTTCGTGGTAGGGGTTAAGTTCCAACATAGATTTGATATGCTGAAAATGTTCGCGCGGTTTATGATCTGATTGAAGATTTATCATTATATGCTAAGTGTCAAAGTCCAATTAGTTGACCTGCATCTATAAGGACATATGCAGACTTATGTTCATTTATCCAATGTCTTTCGTCAAAATCCAAAATCTGAGTGGTTTTTTTTAAACATATTCTTAATACGACTCAGTGGATTTAAGCAACTGACGAAAATCACATTATTGTATATACTTGCTCGGCAAATTCAGTTTCATGCATTGCAGGCTCGGAGGCAGGTATCTAACAAGCTAGAGCATAGTAATACAGGGTGTATCAAAAAAAGGTAATCGAACTTTGCAGTGCTTTAGCGCGTTCATTATACAATCTACAGAATTCAGATGTCACAATGAATGACAGATAAATGATTAATGAAATTTTCTTTTCTTATTCACTGCCCTAGTAATGCTCAGAGCCAAAAAATGCAATTGACTTGCTGGCAGAATGGGTTAGGAATGCATAATCGATATGCGTGAACACACAAACTTCAATTGAGTGTCCCTACAGTCCTACTGTACATTCCTTACTGTATATGGTGACTCAACCAAAACTAAGCCTGATCCTTACTAAAGATATAAGCACAAGCTCAAACAAAAGACGAAGCAAAGAAATGCAGTGAAGTGTGTGACGTAGTCATCGAGACAAAAGTACACCACTCAGGAAAAGTTATCTTTTGTTAAGTGTTTGTATAATTAACTTTGCAACTAAATACAACATTGTACAGGGTGAGTAAAAAACTGATCCTTTCATATTTAATATTTTGCTGAGCGACTGTAATTTGACAGAAGTAATTTAGATACTAATAATAGTGCACTTATTTCATATGCCTCGCATGCAACTTCTGTCAAATTACAGTCACTATGTGGCTAATTTGAGTACGATTCAGGTTTTTTTTTACTTACCCTATATTGGATTCTATGGGCATACGCATTGAAGCATTAATTGGGTGCAAATGATTTTAAATCTATACAGCTAGATGAAATGATTTTATTGTGCCTTTCTTTGACTGGAGAAGGTACTCAGTCGCAGTTCAATTTTTTTTTATTACTGAACAATTATGCGTTGTATTTGTTAAAAACATTGTTGATCTACAAATGATACTCTGAGCATGCGCATAACTGTCATTTTCGGAAACAATAGCTGCTGCTCGCTTTGCTGAACATTCAAAAGGTTTGTGTAAAAAGCTTGTTGTTCTCAGTGATAAAATCTTATAAGAAGCTTTGTAAGAGAATGGTAAAACAAAAATCAAATCTAATTATTTGCCTCTATCTTCAGCGTCAACAAATAATTGATTTTCTCGTCACCGACAGATCACGATATTTTGCTCAACCTCAGAAAAATACTAAACAATCGTAACGGCGAAAATAAACATTTTGAATTCTAGCTTTCAACTATATTTTATATTTTATAGTCACACGAGTTCTTTGAAAGCTTTAGTTCTATGGTTTAACCGAAGTCAGGCTTGAACGGTCGTATGGCAAGTGATTCATAAAAAAAGAGTTATCTGCATATTTGTCGATTAACGTAAAGTTTTTAATGACGTTAGAGGTACTTACGTCACGCCTGAGTTAAACAATGAATTGCAATGCAATGTCGGAAACATGTGGGAAAAATTACCTTGTATGGATATGCAACGAAAACCGCGTGACGTAAGCACTTCTAAGGTCTATTGTTTAGGATAAACTCTGGTAGTGTGCACCTAACGGTAGAATTATTTTCGTATAGTAGCGGTTAAGTTCCAACATAGATTTGATATGCTGAAATTGTTTGCGTTTTATGATGTGATCAAGATTTATTATTATTTTATTCATTTTTGAGTCGGTTTTCTTTAATGTACCGCGGGTTGTATATAGGTTATTTACCTTGAATAAATAATTAGATCACAGTTGTGGAAAAATCTCGAAGAATCTCGACTTAAATTGTTTAAAGTCAAAAGGCTCTGTAAAAAACCTCTTCAAAAATGAATTAAGTTAGTTAAATACCTCGAAAGTCGGGATGTATGTCATATACAGCCCTCGGACGCTGCGCGTCCTCGGGGGTTGTATATGACATACATCCCTCCTTCACGGTATTTAACTCTGACATACTAAGTGTCAAAGTCCAATTACTTGACCTGCATTTACAGAACATGTAGGACATATGCAGACTTATGTTCATTTATCCAATGTATTTCGCCAAAATCCAAAATCTGAGTGGTTTTGTTTCAGAATGTATTCTCAATACGACTCAATGGACTTAAAGCAACTGACGAAAATCACAGTGATGCATATACTTGCTCGGCAAATTCAATTTCATACATGGCAGGCTCGGAGGCAGGTAACTAACAAGCTAGAGCATAGTAATACAGGGTGTATAAAAAAAAAGGTAATCGAACTTTGCAGTGCTCTAGCGCGTTCATTGTAAAATCAACGAAATCATTCTTTCGCAGGCGGAAAGACCAGGCTTTTAGCTTTCGATTGTCATCATTTTTGTGAAATTTGAAGAAAGATTGGGCAAATACGAATCAAATGAAAATAGCCGGTCGAAATCGCATATTTTCAGCTCTGAGCATTACTAGGGCAGTGAATAACAAAAGAAAATTTCATTAATCATTTATCTAATCTATTATCGCAGAGCTTTCGATCCGTAAGCTCGGATCTTCATCAGTGCTAATAATCATGCATTTGTATAAATAAATAAATGATAAAGGTTTATTAAGAAACACATTATTGGCACCCGAAGGTGAATTGCAATATGCTTAAAGAAACATAATAAAAGGTAAATATCAAATTGCATAATTATAAATATAGATATATCATATATGTACAATTGTTAGAATACTACAAATTATTTACCATTAGAATTAGCAGTCATTGCTGGTATAAAACTAGTTTTAAAACGTTCCGTTCTGCATTTAGTTAATGGGAAGTTAGAATTGTTTCTTAAGTCCAGTTCATGCGATTCTTCACGGAGTGGGGGTAAGAGGATGAGCATCGGGTTTTAAGATCCTTTTGAAAGTTTTAGCACATAGCTCTTGACGTCTGTCGTCAAGACGCTTGCACTTAGCGATGTTGAGGGCATCTTCGTGACCTGTTGTCGGATAAATAATACGGAAAGCTCTTTTTTGAACTTTCTCAATTTTATTCCCCAAACACTTTGGTAACATGGTGTGCCAGACAGGACCGGCATATTCTAAGATAGAGCGCACCATAGAAAAGTAGACTAATAAGAGATCATTGGGGGAAAGACAACAGCGCTGTAGGACACGAATAATGTATAAACGTTTTGAGGCCTTTTTAGCTAACGCTTCGGGGTTATCTTGCCAATTCAGTTTATTGTTCATGGTTAAGCCCAAAATTTTGAAAGAAGTAACTAAGTCTAAAGGTAAACCATCAATGAGGAGTCGGGGGGATGTCATTCTCGCCACGAGTGAAACTCACTATCATTTCTTTGCATTTCTTTCCGTTCAATTTCATGTTATTATTAACAGACCATCTTTCAATTGTGTTAGGATCAGATTGTAGGACTGAAACTTCATAAAGGATTCTGATATTGTTACGTCATCTACGTATTTCCAATGGTCAGTACTAGAGGATGCCAGTTCAAGATCGTTGATCATAATTATAAATAAGATAGGGCCCAACATAGTTCCTTGAGAGACACCTGCGTTATTGATGCCCCAATCAGATTGGAAATTGTCGATCTTTACCTATTGACTCCGATTTGAGAGAAAGCTGCATATCCATAGAATAAGCGACAATCTGACGCCAAGGGCCAGCGACTTAGGGACCATATGCAATCAGAGTCATTTACGGTGGAAATTGCAACTGTTTTTGCACATCGGCACAGGAAACGTGTTACGTCCTCACTCCTTGAAAATTTACATGTCCGCGCGAGAATTTTTTGAGAGATTAAGTAAGAAAAATGTGCATGTGCTGTAATACCGCATTTTTACCAAATTTTGGTGGGTATATGGCCTGGGAATTTCTAAATTCCGCGCGCTAAGCCCAGAAAAACCCTGGGTACGAGGTTGAGATACAGAAGACCTAGATTGCTGACGTATACCTAGCGCGCGTGACCCTCAAAATAGAAGAATTTAGAGACACGCAATATTATTAAAGTGTTGGTTTAATACATGCTTGATAACATGCATGAATCAAATTAGCATTTAATATACTTTTAGCTTAGATCTGTTAAAATGAGCAAGTTTTGTGTCACCAAAATTCAGAAATGTCTGGTATTATAAATTATATATGTACAGCTTAATAAAGTTCAAACTACAAATTGCTGGTTGCCAATGTGATTCTGATTTTACTCAAAATCAATTACAATATTGAAATCCACACATGAAAATCTCACCATTTGTCAACCAGCCGTGCCTGTGACAAATGTGTTGCAAAGGGAAAATAAAAATAAGTTGTTAAATACTGTGATTTATAAACTCTTGCAAGCTTGTTAGCAAGATATTCATAAGCCGTTGTAAATATGTGGGAATGTAAACACAGACAATTATAAAATCAGATACACTTCAGGTTTGCTACAGAGATAATTAAGCCATGTAACTGGTAATATTGTCTTTTGTCTAGGTACAATTTTCACTTGTAATAAATTCGACATCCCTGCAAGCCCACAGCAGAACTGCTGCATGTCCATTATTAGCTTATTCCTATGTAAGGCCATTCCAAATTAGACTTCAGTTTTCGTGTCCAGACATTTTCTGGAAATACACGCGGGTGGCAGTAAAATGTCCATTATCCACTATCAGTTTTTGAAGGATTTTTTATAAGCCATATCATATTCATAAATTTAATATTCATAATGTGCGTCTTTGCACAGTTCCTGGAGGTCAACGGTTCCGTAAAAACAAACAAAATACTTCAAATTACAAGTCAAACATTGAAACTCATTATAAATTTATATTAATATAAAGCTTTAACGATTTAATTTTGATTTAGGCGATACTTATTACCTTATAAACAGTATAGACATTCAAAAATTGTGGATTTTTGTGATTATTTGTACAAAAAGGTCAAATAATGGAAACAAGATAGCAATAATGGACAAATCATACGGCCAGCTTCAGCACACGCGGGCCGAGGACGAGGAACTAAAATCTAATTTAGAATGGCCTGACGTCAATCGTAATTCCTCCTGGAAAACTTGAAGCGTACATGTATTGAAGGACAAATTTTATGCAGATATTCAATTTCACATTTAATGCTAAGCAAAAATCCAAATAACAATCAAAATAAAAAATTACTAGCTAAAAGAAATAATTTGGAAAAAAGTTAGATTTACTAGACCAGTTGTCTACTTCAGAGTCTTTAACAAACGATATCTTTAAAAAAATGGCTACCACTTTCGAGTTCACATCCAAAACATCCATGATAAACATCGTTTCCTAAATATATGCGATCGATCGTGATTCGAAGTCTTAAAAGATCAATAATCCACGCAACTGACGAAACCGGTCAAAACGTCCACTCCTTGAAATCTTCAGGAACGATAATTTTGTAGCAACCTAGCCCAATCCTCTCTTTTTACGTTCAAAACCTACACAATAGAGATCTATTTTCAAAAACGTCGCAGATTCTAAACCATCACAAAAACCTTAAAACCTGTTTTTCGTAATACAATTGCCAACGCCATCTTGGATTCTGCTATTTGGGCTCACGCGCGCTAGGTATACGTCAGCAGTCTATGTCTCTATATCTATGAGAATTACTGATTGATGAAATTACCTAAAAGCCGGAGGGGGGAGGGGAGGAAAAAGAGAAGGACTGGTGGCGAAAGAAAGCATAGAAACGCGGAAAATGTTTTATATGTCTAACAGTATCAGGTGGTTGGAATTACGTTGATTTTATACATGTAAAAGTTGTTAGAAAAGGTTGTTAGAAGCGCCTGAGGTTGTCAGAGCCATATAGGTATGTAGTGATTTACCAGTAGTGCCACAATCGGTTTTACCGATTGCCGATTTTTTTTCACTCTAGTCTAGATCCTGTATAGGGTTTTGTATGCGTTTCATTTACCAGAGATAATCTCAACTGTTTTAGGGTAAAATGACCATGGCGTTCAACATAGCATCAAGTTGTTGCAATATTGTCGAATCTGGGAGAATCTATGCAATATTTCAACATTGGATGATTCAATTAGTGTGTACAGTTATGCACTTATCAAAATTAAGGCTCAAAGTGAGAAGGAAATATGTGGAGAACTGATTTGCATGAAAAATTGCATGCACTGCCCTTAATCATGACAAGTGCATATAATGTTTGCATTGGCATTTTGCAACAACAATTTGGCCATATTCTGCATGTTCTTGTGTGCGTTTACCTAAAAGTTGTGTTGGACTTTACAGCATAAGCCATAAGACAATATTGTACACTGAAATAAAGTCAACAAAGAATTAGACTTTATATATATTAAAGAGTCGACAGTACATAAATTGTATTAACTTCAATTGTTGTAGTATTTTATGCAAGATTGTCTAATAGATTTAAAAACATAAAATAATGGCAGTTACGCATCGATTGTACTGAAACAAACTTACCTTTTAACAAAAGACTTTCACAAAATGATAAAAAGAAATCTTTTCCTAGCCACAATCCGAACACTAAAAATAGCATCACCGGCGAATACAGGAAACACGATCCCTGGGAAAAAACCCCCCTCTGGAACAGTATTGTTTTGTAATGACAGAACAGCATGAAACAGGTATGTTCTTATCACTTTTATTCACTGTTGGAACAACGCACGTCATTTTTGTCGACAATATAAAACACAATGCTATCGTGCCTAATTTGAGCTGTCGCACCAATATTGTTCAAGCCTGTTGAACTGTCAGGCTCGAACAGCGTTATCCCAACAGCATTGAACAATATTGTTAACAGCCTTGAACAATGTGGGCAGCAAAACATTGTTCAAGGGTGTTCCCAACATCGTTGTTAAAGGCTGTTATCAACCCTGAACAGGTTGTGCGTTTTTACGCGTATATGTGCCAAAACGCGAGTCCGGGACGAAAGTCCTCAAAATGACCCCGCCCTTAAATGGCAGTGTCGACATGGCTCTAACTTCAGACCGATGTAAGCAACAGCCTTTGTGAATCGCTTGTAGTGTTTAAAAAGGTTGCTTATAGGGGTGGTTATTAGAAGCAAAACATTTCCTATCATATTTTTAAAAAAAAATCACCACTCACAATGCCAGGTCAGCAGCTAATTATGGACAAAATCACTAAAATCGCTGGCAGAAATTAAATTTTCATATTTCCCGAAAAAATTATTATAACATAAAAAACCATGTTCAATTATTGCAAATTTCAAAAGGAATGACATTATTTTGTTGATAAATAAGGCATTGTATTTCACTTACACCCCGCAAAAACACGATTTCAGCCATATTTTCCGTCTTTTTTGCTTTTTTATCGCCGAGTAGTTGAAGTATCACACAATTCTTGTACTTTTCCATAATCACAGACGACTAAAGGACAATAGTTACGAGAGTCACCAAGTTTTTAAATAAAATACAAAAGAATAGTAAATCCGAACAACATTTTGATTGTTTTAATGAATCGACGTTTCGACTAAATTGATGATGACAACAATTCAGTCAAAACGTCGATTCATTAAAACAATCAAAATGTTGTTCGGAGTTACTATTCTTTTGTATTTTAAAAAAGGACAGTCCTGCCCAGTTACGAAATTCTGCCCAGTTTTTAAATTTTAATGATAAAAATCCACCCACACAAAATCGAGTGTCAGAGTTAAAATTTCAAGCTTCAAAATAATTTGAAAGTCACGCGCAATCGTCACGAAAATTCCTCGTGGGCGACTATACCGGAGGGAGTGCATATTTTCACGAATACGTTTGCTTGTTTCCTCAGAAAACAAAGTAAATATTTCATATTCTTTTTTCATGAGTTTTAAGACTCAAGCAATAAATATTTGCCTTTTTTTATTTACTTGATGGTTTTGAGTAGAAAATCCAAATAGACAATCCAACTACATGAAAATCCAATAAAACAATAGTTGTACAGACACTTCCCGACGAAGGGCCTTAGCTTAAAACATCAAGCTTTCCATGTTATCATCATCATGATATTAACTATATACCTCATCTCGCAGCCCAAACTATCGAGTTGCATGTGTGCCATTATCTGTAATTGAGCTATAATTCACAAATTTGTGATGTTCACCAGGTTTTTGACAATTTTTACTGCAGTTTTAATGTAAATTCACAACTTTTACTGGGCTGCCTATGGTAAAATTCTCTGACTTTACTATGCAAGAACATGGCACACACACGGTCGCAGGTGTATGCAGGCAACTGTCGGCATGGCTGCCAAGATCAAAGGAGTGTCCTTTCTGTTCATGCTTATTTTTGTGGCCCTGTGCTAATGTAGCTACAGCATCTCCCAGAATTGTGTGAGAATTATTGTATAACCCCCTCACCCAATAAATGTCTCAGTAATGTGACGCAAATAGGTTTCATTGTATTTACGATAGACTAACTTTTTTAATGAAGATTTTGCTATACTACAATAAGATGTTTGGAGATATCGATATTAGAAATCAAACAATTAACACTTATTGACTGAGACCAAGGGAAACAGTATGTTTTGTGGACCAGAGACTGTCGATGTTTCCCGAGGCGAAGCCGAGGGAAACATCGACAGTCGAGGGTCCACAAAACATACTGCTTTCCCGAGGTCTCAGTCAATAAGTATTTTATTATATACTGAGTGTCAAAAGAGAAGAAAAGTACCACAAATCAATCAAACATGTATAAAAAGGATTACCTTTTACCTGACAAGGCTCCGTGAGGCTCTGTGGATTTGTTATTTACCGGTGAATAAAAGTAATGTCCACCGCTTAGCTACGTTGCCAGGGAGACAGTAGAATTTCTCCACTATCACGTGATACGTTCTTAACCAATAAGAAACAGGAATAAATGAACTTTGACATTCAGTATATAATAAAGTGCTTTGGATATTGCTCAAATTAAGCATGGCCTGGCCTATTCCATTACATAACCTGGTAAATTTGCAAAATCCTTTTATTTGTTGTCAAAACAAGCTTGTGCGATCATTTGTTTGTTTCAAATATCGACATTTTCTATAATGGTGTATAATACACCAAATACACACATTAAACTTGCATGGCTGGTCCTTCTTTCTTTGCGCTAAGTTCCACTCCAGATCCAGCAAAACCAGTGCCACCTCTTTGAATTGCGATGATGTCACTTTCTTTTAGTTTAGCACCCGTAAAAGGACACAACATGTCCTTTCTAATCAACTTCTCAACACAATCCATTGTGACTACATTTCCGGTGTTCTTCAAAACTGCACAGGGGACAGAGTTTCCTAGAGCGTCGTGAGTTACAGCACATTTGTAACGAACTTCACGAGTTATTAAAGCTTTATTGTCATCCGCAACAGCACTGAACTTCACTGGTATAAGATCTTTGATTCTCAATGGCTTCCCAGACATTGGACACCGTGTTTTACTGTCAGGTTTCTTCGCTTCATCAGGTTTTGCCTCAGGTGTGAGCGATGGAATCCAGAAACTTGGAAGATTTTTGCCAACTGCAATATAATATTATTTATAATAAATAAAATCATTTTTATTTGCATGGTGGTGGCAGGAAGGGGGGGGGGGAAGGGGGTACACTGTTAACTTACCTTTCTTGTGATCAGTGGAACTTGAGCTAGATTGTTCGCCTTTCTCAACTGAATTGAAAGCATTGAGTGTCTTGGTTGTCAACCTTTTTTCCAACTTTTCAAAACTTTCAACCTTAGATCTCTCCATAGCCACTTTAAGGTCACGTTGCTCCTGCTCCTCTCGTCGTTTTGACTTTTCAAACGCCTTCGTTTTCCTCGCCATTTCCTTCTTCTGATGCAACAGAGATTCCAATATGGCCTCCTTATCGTAGAGATATCCATCGGGCGTGATCACAGGTTCTCTACACGGCTGTAACGTCAAACAACAGCAGTCAAAATCCTTCACCGAATCTTTCCCGAGCCGGACGTTTTTGCTGCCAAATCCCGACTGTTCTGCGTCCTTTTTACGTTCGTGGTAAGTGTACACGGCACCTGCGGTACAGTTCTTGCCATGCCGGGTCATTTTGGGACTTTTTGGGTTTGAATAGTCCTAAAACTCTCCCTTTTTTGGTCAAAATTTAATTTAACTTTTATTAGAAAAGATTCGAAAATGTCATTTTATTTTGGAAATTGGACAGCCGTGCTTCCACTTTCCTGAAATTTCCACATTTTTTCCAAAACATTTTTATTAAAAACTTGGAATGTTTTATTTGATATTTATTGGTTGTATCGTGGTTTATTTTGCATGCATCTCTACATGCCTCCAATTTACAGCGGCATCAGAATTCTAGCACTATTTGTGGCATTTGAAAACCTTAAAAATGGCTGAAACAAGATATATAACGAATATTAGTGAAAATTTCTTTAACAGATGCGCCTGCACAAATTTTAAAGCAGCGCTGTACTTTTGGAAATACTTCGTGTAGCGCGTATGTTTTGCACGTGTAATTTTATGAGCCCACCTTGCCTGGTATTGTATGCTGTTGTGAAATCCTCAAGGTTAAGCATTTTCGCTCTGTGGTATGGCATTAAATGTGGCAAGGTTAACAAGATCCGGTCTGTTTTCATGTGCCAGAAGATCTTTCTTGCCTCAAGTTCAGGGCAAATATCTAAACAGTGGTAAGATGGGATTTCTATTCTGGAGCTCTCGCACGATTTGTAATGTGCCGATCCGCACGTTGTAATCCAATAAGATTATTGATGACAAAGTTTAACAATTCCAATAACTTGCTGGAATTGTAACGTTAGGCATATAAGATGAACCCTGACCCAATTCTAACAGTAACAAATAGCAACCCAATCTTTTTGGGTTACAACGCTCGGATTAGGTGGTGATGTGGTAACTACAGAACCACAAAATAGTGGCACATTCCAGATCATGTGGTTGTTATGGAGATTGATTGCATGTTGATTGATTTATTGTGTGATGTTGATGGAGATCGATTGCATATGTTGTCTTGTCTTTGATGTCACTTCGTGTTAGCTAAACCTCCCTAATGGGACAGATCCTTATTCAAGTAGCTGCACAAAACATTGAAATTTTGTTTTTGTCCGAAACCCACCCACCCAGCTTTGAAAACATCATGTGCAGCAATGAAATTTACTCATAACCATTGAAACATTTGCCACAGCAAGAACATCAAGCATTTGAGTTCTAACCCACTTACCGACCCAAAATCTCAATTATATAATTTTGATGTTCGTGTGCGAATGTGAATATTTACATTGCCCCTGAATACATTGCTCATAGCAGCGATGCAAGCCCCACTTGCTTAGATTCTGCTCCTTGCACCTTCTGGCTCACACTCACAAACTCAACCTTTCTTGCTGCTACTCAAAGCTCAAACCTAGTGTTGACCGATCTGCTTTTTGCAGCAGGCAAAAACAAACATGTTTTCCAATCTTGGTCAAATTTAGGTCGGTTTATTGCTTTAATGCAAAATTACTTCATGATGTTTGTAGTAGGTTTATTATCATGATAAAAACAGCTATAATATAAATTTTCTGAATAATGTTAGATTTAACCCTATATAAAAATTTGGATCAGAAAAGCACAAGTCATATTAATAACCATGTGTTGGTTATTTTGTGTGAATGCGAGGCCATTGTAACAGAAGGAGGGTAGATGGTCAGTGTTGAAAATCCAACCAATTTTCAAGCTGCAGACAGATGTTTTAACTAACTTAACCATCAAACACCCAGACTGTATATATAGTTTCACTAAATTGCCAAGAGCATTTAGGTTGTACTTGATAGCTACGCATGTGCAAATAGGCAGAATATATTAAAACTAGGTAAGCTACTAGCCTCGCGGTTCTTGGCACATAAGACAAGTCTAGTCTCAATTCAATCATAGGCGGCCCAGATAGTGCCATATATATCTAATTTCAAGTATATAATTGTACAGCATTAATGACTGAATGCACATTATTTTCTCTCCAGGTGACCCGTACAATTTCCTGAAGGTTGAAAAGACTGGCAAGAAGAACAATGTTGCTTTAATCTATTTAAACCGTCCAGATGCCCTGAATGCGTTAAATAATGGCATAATTGGTGAACTAAGTGCAGCTTTGGAAGATGCACAGAAAGACCAAGATGTTGCAGCCATTGTCATCACTGGAAGTGGTCGTGCTTTTGCAGGTTATTGTAGAATACTATAAAGTGTAAAAATTTAAGTTCCACTGTTTAGGTTCCTCTGTGTATTGTGAAAATTCTGAAATTCATTCTTGAATTAGCAGAGTGGGGCCTGATTGAGTTTGACTTTCTTGAACTGGGCTATTGACTTATTTTATTGTATCATTATTACATAGCTGGTGCAGATATTAAAGAAATGGAAAAAAAGACATTTCAAGATTGTGTAAAGTCAGGATTCCTGGGAGATTGGGACAGTGTAGCAAGATGTACAAAACCAACTATTGCTGCTGTTAATGGATTTGCTGTAAGTTACTACTACTAGGTTAGGTAGAGGGCAGTGCATGATCACTGTAGTTTACACACTTCTGCATCCCATGTATGAGTTTCTAGAAGTTGTATCCAGCCCTTGAAACTCCTGAAATTTCAGGTTGGCAAACCTTTGCGACCTAAATCTATGTCGTTAAATTACTGTCATTTAGCAGGTCGGCATTTACACGTCGGCATTGCCGAATGCCAACCTGAGTTTCAAAAGCTGTGTCTCAGTCTGACTTATTCAGTAACTAGGTTTGTCTATGTGGAACATTAGAAGTTTTCCAGGGGAAATTGAAAAATGATTCCACATATCACATGTGATCCCTTAAATTTCATATCATATGTGATCACGATCACATGTGAGTTTCATATTTCATGTTTGTAGGGTGGTGCTCATTTAGTATGTGAATAGTGATAGTGTTCACATACAAATTAAAATAATACAAATTATTGATCATTGATTATATTTTAGAAATACTATTAAGCTTACAACTACAGCTGTGCGATTGACCGAAAATCTTGGTCGGTTCGGGTATGTAAAAGAGCCTGGGTACGAGGTTGTGCCAACGTAAATTTTTGTAAATAGCTTGTGAAACTCTCCAATTTTATTGAATTTCAATTGAGTTTCAAAATATATATAGATAACTTGAATAAGTTGTCTTTGGCGTTGTCGCAATTTATTGTGCAAATTCTTTTAATACGTTCTTTGTTTTAAAGAACCGAAAACGTAGCAAGGCTCTTTCACCCAAAAAACCGAAAATGGACCGTCCACCGAGGTCGAGGTCTGTCCAAAAAGTTTATTATATGGTATTAGGACTTCAAGCCATGCTCTTCTTTTGCTCTTCTTTCATAGAAAAATAATATTTAACAATTATTCACCGAAGGCGAGGTGATTATCGTGGAATATTCCCCGAAATATATTCCCCGAAATATATTCCCCGAAAATCACCGAGCCTGAGGTGAATAATTGTTTTAGTATTTTTACAGAAGTTATTTTAATTTTGTTTATTTCTTTGTCCGTAATTTGTACAAAACGGCGTCTAGTCGCCATTTTGTAAACTTGTTTTTTTCTGTTATATTCACCTGTAGGTGAATATAAAGGAATGCCACGTCATATTGGACCAATCACAACGTCGGATTTCTTATGTTCACTTGCTTAAAAATACTAAAAAAAATTATTTGTATTTTCATTGGTTTTATGGCTTTGCTAAAAGTTATATGTTGGGCCATCATATTTATAGCAAGAATTCGTTTCCCGCCTGGCCAATCTCTAGCCATGATATCTTTGTACGCTTATGCTCTTTATCTGTATTGTCTTGGTAATGAAACTTACTTTCGTAGTGTTCTTCTCCCGACTCGTTTTCATACGTGGTTTGAATTTGCTCTGGCTTATTTGCCACTTGACTTTAGCTTTGCTGTTTTATTTCAAAGTGTGTTGTTCTTTTTCGTAATTTTTAAATCGGGAAAGAAGTTTTGATTAATTAGTTGCAAGCGGTTTCTTACCTTATCACTGCCTTATGTTAAACAACTTTCCTGCTGTAGTATTTGTACTTTTTGTAACGCAGGTTCCTTCATTTGTTTAATTTTAGGTTAATATAGTTTAAAGTATAAATCATCAAAACAATCATTGGCGGAACATAATTATGGATCGCTCATACTGCTCAGCCAATCAAATGCTCGGCCATTTCGCTCGAAGTGATACTGCCATGTAATAATGAAACTTGATATCATGGTGATTTTGGCTTGTATGCTTCGTGATATACCTTGGGATAAACTTTAAGTTGGAGAATCGCAGTACATGCACTAGTGCAGCGCAGTCAGGACATTTCTGTAAAGTTTTTTTTACTTTATTTAGCTTAGCTACTAGGGCAGGGTTACCACAACAGCGTGAGCCAATTACTGAGGGCCCGTATTATCTATCCCACACTGTCAACTTTCCCTGTTCGAGGAAACCAGAGTTACCCGGTGCGAGTGGTCTGACAACTGCACCACCAAAGCCCCATAATGTCACTAAATTTATATAATTTTGTGCAGTTATAAAAATTGCTTGGAATAACCCTGGATTGAAGTCAACATATTAACCTTTATTATCATGCAATAATAAAGGTCTTGCCGTATTGGCTTCACAGTACTTTTCCACCATATGTAGAAATTTCGTGCATCGCAAGCGCATGCGGTAGCGTATTGTTTCTATCTTACCGTATTCTCTCTATTTAGCCCCCGGGGGCTTATTCATTTTGCTACCTTTAGAGGGGGCTTATTGGAGAGGGAGCTTAAGGGGGTCCAATAGTAAATAATTTCAAAATTCATCGATTTTCAAAAATTTTACAAAATATTGTTAACGGCGTTCTCTAAACATATCCAAAATTTCAAACAACAAAATGAATTATAAACGGAGAAATTCAGCAAATTCTACACCGTGTTAGGGTAAAACCATGATTTTACCCAGAGCAAATAATGGTATGCAATTGGTTTACTCTATTGTGTCCTTTTCCATAGCATTGTTCGATTAATGTTATTCTAATGCATGCAAAAACTTTAAAGCAGTTTCTCTCAAATTGCCGAAAACCACCAATCGCCATTATTGGATGCGCAATATCTCAAGAAGTATGTAAGCTATTGACCTCAAACTTTCAGTGTGTGTTCTGTGTTACATTCTCTTGGAGATGAACCAGAATCATTAAAATATTTGCAATAGCATGCAAGTTATGATAGTCAGTATCATCTCGATAATATCTAGTTTCAATATTTTGTCCGCAAAAATTTTTTTTTTTTGCCTCAATCACCATAGTTCTGGTTCATCTCCAAGAGCATGTGATGTACTATTAAAATAAAGCTATTTTAGATCTTTATCATTCCTAGTTGTTGAGATATCATGTTCACAAATATATGGATTTTTCACCATCAGGGAGTAATTAACATGGTAACCATGGCAATGGTAGCTTTGAAAAACTTATTTTTATGTTTGTGGTACCTTGTCCTAACACCTGACCAAAGATGAACTGCATGGCATTAAAACACACAAAAATTTTTTTTTACTATTGGACCCCCTTAATTGAGAGGATGGCTTATTTATTCATCCAAAAAACCAGTGATGGAGATTATCTCTTTGAACTGCAATAAACTCAAAATCATTACACAGTATATATCATATAACAACAACATTTATGGGGGGGAGCTTATTTCATTTTTTCACTCAAAGGGGGGGGGGGTTATTTGAGAGGGTGGTTAAATATAGAGATTACGGTATATATGTAAACAATACGCTATACCGGTTTCGCTTGTGGTACACGAAATTTCTAGACATTTTTGGGGCACCTTCGTTTACACAGGGCCGAATTACAACCCCAATAACAACTGATTTCAAATGAAATTCGTCGGGCGTGACAAGAGGATATCACCCCCCCCCCCCTGTAACGTTCCATAGTACATACCTATTTTGTAACCATACGTTTTCATTATTTGATTTAAATTTCATTGGTTATTTTTATTCAATGTACATTGCCTAGCTTGGTGGTGGTTGCGAGCTGGCCATGATGTGTGATATTATTTATGCAAGTGAGAAGGCGAAATTTGGTCAACCGGAAATAAAACTTGGAACTATACCAGGTAAATTAATACCTGTGTGAAAGCACAAAATGAATGTATCATGGCGCATTTTGGCACGATGTCTAAAACACTTTAAATGTTTAGCATGATGCCATGTTGAATTTGAGATGCATTGTGGTCTATCCTGTGTAAAAACATAGAAATAATAGGTATAGAATGCTGCTCGTATCTATTTTCAGGTAAACAAGTGACGCCACATTAAAATTCAAAATGGCCGATTTATAAGGGCAAAAGTAGTAAACTCGCCGCATTGTATTTCGCACAGCCCGATCGTCGGACAAATCTATCGTGGCTGATTTATAAGAGCAATTTTTTTCAGTTTGGGTACCGGCTAGGTTACCAAGGACGCATTCTATATCTGTTAGTTTTATGGTAAAAACACTATTTTAAAAGTTGCTATCATTGAAAGAATACGTCATACAGAAAAAATATCTCGATGAAAGTTTTCTTCGTCGCAATGGGAAAATGTCAAAAATTTTTCTGAGGATTTTTGTGCCGTCAGTGTGCACGTATAATAATAATAATAATTTATTTATACTCTGTTACAATATAGCACACAAAGTGCTAGTTTGACTGAAATTGGATTTATTTATTTTGCTTGGATTTTCTTTGTTTTATTAGTTATCCTAAGCATTTGTCAGCTCACTACAATAATAGAAATTAGGGTTTTCTCCCATATAGTTTATTTATAGCGTTGCAAATCAGTTGAATCACCCTGGATTGCGATATGCTAAAAATTCAAGATTGCGTTGAAATGTTGAAAATCTCAATTCATGTGATCATATGTGAAGTTCTTATGATCTTGTTGCGATCACATTTAAAAAATTAATGCGATTGGATAGGAAATTCATGTGATCATATGTGAAACTCAGGTGATCGCATGTTAAATTTATGTGATACTTGTTAAATTCATGTGATCACACGTTAAAATCATGTGATTGCATCTGAACACAATGCGAGTATTTGATATCAATGCGTTTGTATGTGATATCATGACAACGTGTCTAAGGGATACTTCATATTGGGCTTCCTCGTAAGAAATTATTCAGTTTGAATCACTGCAAATCACTCAAAATGAATCGTTCAAGCACAATCTTCGTGACAGTTCGTTTGAAATATGCATTTTTACAAGTGTTTGAGATGTGCACAAAATATCCGGTATCCGCCCAAATAATCTAGCCGTATTGTGTTCCCGAAGAACTATTGCAGAGATTTTTTCAGGGGATTTTTCGGACTGCAAAACTGCTGTAAAATCTCAATCTTAAATTGAGTTTGGAAACTCAAACTCCTCACCAAGACGTTGAAAGCAGTTCAAATAATCTTGGCCCTGTGTAGGGTTTTGTATGCGTTTCATTTACCAGAGATACTCTCAACTGTTTTAGGGTAAAATGACCATCGCGGTCGACATGACAATGTGCCCAAAACTTGAAGCCGGGACGAAAATCGTCAAAATGACCCCGCCCTGAAAAGCAAAAGCAACATCCTCTCTGAAGTGCTTATAATCTTTAGAAGGGTTGCTTATAGTATATTTATTAGAAGCAAAACTCTGTCTAATATTTCACAGGATGTAACTTTGTTTTACTGAAATATCAAAGCATTGTATTTCACCTACCCCCTCCCCTATCCAATAATTCATCCATGTTTCGTCGACTTTTGAAACAGTGCAGTGTAATTTATTTTCAATTCTGTTTGCTTGGACAATTAGCTAGAATTCCCGCCAATATTACAAAGTGTCGCATCTTCTCTGCGCTATAAATTCCATTCCTTCACTTTCATGTGTATTCAATTCTTTATTAATAATAATCGTTTATTCTTATTAATATATATTGCAGCACAGTCCCAATATAAAATTGGGATATTTGCAGCTGTTCCAATGGTGTAAATAGTAAATTGAGGACGATGTTAGCTTAAAAGTATTAAAAATTCATGCGCAATCTTCGCGAGAATGCTGGACAGGGGCGCGAATATTTTTACGAATATTTTTGGCGAGTAAAATACCCAAGAAAATATTTTATATTCATTAAACTTTTATGTTTAATGATAAAAACAAATGATACGTGCGTCTTTTTGTAATTTCTAGGTTGCTCTAAGGGTTTATGCAATTTGGTGACTAACAAACGTAATCGTGAAAATATTCGCGACCCCCTGCCTAGCGTTCTCGCGAGGACTGTGTGTGACATTCAAATTATTTTTAAGCTTACAAAAGCTCGTATCGCCTTGTATTTGTTGTGGGTTATTTGCAATTATTAATGGGACTGTCCTACAATAAAGGACTATTAAATTATGTGGTTTGAGTACACATGAAGGCGTTTATTGGGTGGAGAAGACGCGAGACTTTTGGCTAATTGTCGAAGCAAGCAAAATCGAACATAAACTTAATACACTGCAATGCTTCAAAAGTAGCCTGCGTGCAGGCGCACGGAGGAGAGGGAATGGTGGGCCTGCAAGGAAGACGGTGTATTTTGTACTTGCCGCGTTCGCACACGAATGCAGCATTCTGATTGGCTGTTTGCTGTTGGATTCCATAATTAGAGAATTTTCAAGATAGATTCAAACAATATATTTACTGTACAGGCTCGTAATTAGCTTAAAATTGAATCTTGGCACCCTTTTTTTATCAAAAATGGAGCAAGAATAGACTGTTTATTTTAATTTGCCGTTATATCTGATAAAATCGTTGAATTTACAAAGGTATGGTAGTGTTGATGCATAATCGCTAGAGTCGATCGCGATGCACATCAGATTGTGTTTGACGAGGTGTTTACTAAGCCCAGCACGTTCCAATGAGGACATTTACCGAAATGTATAAAAACTGGTCATAAAAGTTAAACAGTGCGTTCGAAAGGCTCGTTGGAATTGCCTATAGCTTGATTTTTCACAGTTCAAATGTAATAAACCCAAGGTGTGACGTTCTGCAACAGTATGTAACACTGTAAAACGGCAGGTATCAATCTCTAATGTTGAGTTGCAAGATGACAAGTTGCAAGTTGCAAGATGACATTTTAACATTGTTATAAAGCATGCTATATTTACCATGGATAACTGTGTAAAGACGTGTAATTTAAAAGTAAAGTTATGACCACTTAAGCTACAGTGTATTTGATACAAATTGAACCACTTGCTGCAGTACCTATTTTTGACCTTGTGCAAATGCAACATGTGTGATTGCACGGCAAGCTAATCCAAGATGTGAGAAAAATAATGAATATTCGCAAAGCGTAATCTGCTTTGCTAGGCTTCGATCTCTGAGACGGCGCAACAGAAGACGCCAACCAGATGGTATTAAATTGTTTTTTGCATTGCCTTTTTTTGTCAATTTTCTTACCAAATTAAATTAAACGACTTGAGTTAAACATATTTCGTCCTTTCCGCCCGCACGAATTTCACAATCTGATAAGGAGACGATTTAAACGCCGACATAAGTACACATAATATGCTATAATGTATCCCACGACTTTCTCGGCAGTTGATGTTTGAAAGGCAGGTTTTCTGCTAAAATTCGCCCCAATTTGCCGGTTCCGAATTTAGTCGAAAATCGATGAGCAGATATTCACAATCATTCGTAGTTTCGAGCTAATCCAGCTATTGTTTTCATTCCGAATAAGCAGAGCAAACCCCGCAACATTTTGATGCGAGTTTGTTTAGTTTTTGGGTTGCTGTCATTGGTTCTTTTTTGACAATTGACGTGTGAATGGGGCGTGTTATAAAAAGGGGCGTTCTACAAAGTACACCGTCTTCCTTGCAGGCCCACTACTCCCTCTCATCCGTGGGCCTGCATGCAGGCTAATTCAAAAGTCGACAAAACTTGCATGAATTATTCTTTAAGCATCTATCAATATGAGAAAGTAGGATGAAAAATTGGATGATACTTCGGCGACTCGGCGATAAAGAGCAAACAGGACGGCGAAAATTGCTGAAATCGTGTTTTTTTATGCATAATTAACTGGCATGGCGTTTTTCCTGTGAGAAAGGCTGTTGCTTTTCGGACGTTGTAGCTGTGTCGACACTGCCGTTTCAGGGCGGGGTCATTTTGAGGACTTCTTCGTCCCGGATTCGGATTTGGCACATATGCCATGTTGATCGCCATGTTCATTTTGCCCTAAAACAGTTGAAAGTATCTCTGGTGAAACAAAACTTTATACAGGACCTAGACTAAGATTAAGTTGTTTGAGTTAAATTCGTAACAGATAGAAATAATTTCTCAATTCAAAAACCCGAGCAATCAGGAAAAAAAAGCTGGAAATCACTTTACTACACAAGAAAAAGAACAACCAGGTCTTGGTCTTTCTGTAAAAAAAAACAACTCAAAGGAAAACGCTGTAATACCGTATAACCATAGATTATAGGATGCATGTGGAACTGGGGATACTTCGCCTATGATTTCGAAGTACATTTGGTCGAATTTTAATAAAAATGTATTAAAGAAAAATGGCTTCTGCCGTTTTTTGTTGCTTGAAATATAAGTACAATTTCTTTGTATATATCTCTGTGAAATAAGGCAATCTAGCGGAAAGTTTTCTTAAAATTGCCGTTTATTTGACATTTCTTTATAAAATCTTGCTTGTGCACTCACCAGATATGAGCGTGCATGCTGTATGCCTAACCCAAGCTATCACGTAAGACAAGAAATACCCCAAGTTGTACATCTATGTATTCTTAATCTATGGTATAACTAAAAACTGTTTCAGGTGCTGGTGGTACTCAGAGACTGACAAGGGTGGTTGGTAAATCATTAGCAATGGAGATGGTGTTAACTGGTGATCATATTTCAGCAAACGAAGCGTTGCAAGCAGGACTGGCGAGTAAAGTTTATCCTGCGGAGGAGCTGTTGGATAAGGCCATTAAAACTGCCGAGAACATCGGGGAGAAATCCAAGCTGATTGTTAACATGGCTAAAGAAGCGGTCAACACAGGTACGTTATTATATACTGTTCAACCGATGAAGAGATTTCAAAACAAGAACGTGGCCGCTGGATTTAATTTAAACCGCGTACATTTTCATCTTGTGAAAGTAAAGTTTATATACATAAATCTTTGCAAGGCATGCGTTAAGATGGAGAATATATATCTAATAGTCAAGAATACAAAAACAAATTTGCTTCCAGTTTGCATGTGTATTTTTCATTTGCTTTCTCAACTTGCAGTTTAAAAAACTGGGTTGCATCCTGTGCCTTTTTTTGTTCGGTTGTTTTTTGTTTTTATCATGTTCAATGTTCACAGTTGACACAATTTTAAAACTACTGTACAGTATTTTATGCAACAGTTTTAATACACTATACTAGCAGTATTATTAGTAAAACTTCTGTGCAAAGACTAATTTACTGTTATCTTTCTATTAGCCATGAGTGGGATGCATTCGATGTATCGATAAAGTCTTAAATGTCTTCAAAGAATCATTTAAATATTATCGTGCTTAAGACTAAAAAAAATCGCTCGACGCTCAAAATATTTGTCATTTCAGCCTACGAAACAACGTTAGCAGAAGGAATTCACTTTGAGAAGAAAATATTTTACGCAACCTTCGCCACAGTGAGTTTTGTTGAGGTTTTATTTTTGTCGAAGATGGCGGCATATCCTGTCAATAATAATCGGCAATTTTCCAGCGCTTTAATCGTTAGCTAAGATTTTCAGCGTGAAAGAGGAATGCACAGTACCCATTTGACACCTATATAATTCAGACCTCGAATATTGGCCACCCCGTGCCCTCAGAATGATGCATGTTAAGTCCACGGCTAGAAGTGGCCTGCCCTCAACCCTGGTTAAAGTACTTCAACAAGTGTGTAAGAATTGTAAAATTTGCAGCAAATTTAAAGCAGTGCATGTTAAACATCGCCTGTCCCGTCAATCTGCTTGAATTTTGAAAAATATGGATTATTTGATTTCCATGCGAATTTCAACCTTAGAATACCAGCAGTCTATTTATAATTACTTACACTGCGCTTTATCTGTCTTTAGGATGATCGCAAAGAGGGAATGAGTGCATTCATTGATAAGAGAGCCGCTGAATTTAAAGACAATTAGAAAAACAAAAATATATATCATGTAGCAATTGAATGTACACAATATACAGTACTAGTCAATAGTCGGACTGGTAAGAGCTAATAAAATCCATATCTACCTACTTTTCATATTCAAATAATGATAAAGCTTTTACAGTATTCGACCCTTGTACCCTGCTAATGACACAAAGGAATAAACCTTTTTCGGTGCCCTTGCCCACTTTTAGAATGCTGCTTCTGCTGCCTAAACAAAAAAGAACAACCAATCAGCAAGATCTGAATGACAAGTATTTGACAAGATGGAGTCTGCATCAATATAATCAAATGCTATAATAAATCCATACGAGTCAAGTACGAACAAACTGTATTTTTTTTTGAATTCTTTAAGTAGGTCCTTGCATTTTCATCGATTGGCCTCTAACAACCAGACACGTTAAGAACGTTTGAAGGTTCATCGTAACTCAAATTGAAATTCCTGTTTTGGGGTAAAGCCGGTTGACATTCAACAACTATAATAGTCGTAAACAGTTTAAATAACATTTTTCAGAGCGAGCACCCCCCCCCCTCGTTTGAAAAGATTGTACTGGCCGTACAGGTTTCGGTTCGTTTGTTTTCAGTAGATTTGATAATGGCTTTTTACTTAAACCCATCTAAGGTAGACATAAATTTAAAACAATGGTAATACCGAATATTGAAATCCTTTTTATTTCTCAACATTTCGACTAGTTTAAAGTCGTCATCAGGAGCGGATTAAATTACACGCTGGCTGCTAAATATATAGCGATTACTATAGTTACAAGGAAATTGCATTAACTGAAAATTGACAGGTCTATTGATGCTTTCGTGCCATGATTGAGTTCAGGATTCTGTTTGCGAATTGCGAAATTCTTTGAAGAGTAGAAGTGACCTGTGTAATAATAGTGTTGTTGAGCAGAAAATTAGTAAGATGAATAATTACGTTTGGCTGTGATTCGTCGGTGTTAAGTGTTAGTATGTTCGTTAAATAGTTAAAGTGTTCACATGTGTTTATATGTTTAAAGATTTCCCAGTCTGTGGCGTGGTGTGCTCTTTGAGTCTTGTATAGAGGCATCCGTGTCTGTCTTACCTATGTATGAGCGAGAACAGCCGGGGTAGGAAAATTTATACACAACAGAACTTTGAAATTCCTTGGGTGTTTTGTCTTTCCTAGATACGAAAGTGTTGATTGTGGTGGTATCCCAATTTACAATGAATTTGCATTGATTTTTAAGAAGTGGTAAAACTGAATTGCAACAAGGAACTAAATGACAATTTACCAAAAATCTGGCTTAGACTCCCATTTATTGGCAAACACGGATCAAATTTAATACGAAAGTTTAAAAAGAAAGTTTTACCACTTCTTAAAGATCAATGCAAATTTATTGTAAATTGGGATACCACCACAACCAACACTTTCGTATCTAGGAAAGACAAAACACCCAAGGAATTTCAAAGTTCTGTTGTGTATAAATTTTCCTGTCCCAGCTGTTCTCGCTCATACATAGGTAAGACAGACAGAGGCCTCTATTCAAGACTCAAAGAACACACCACGTCCACAGACTCGGTCACTCGGAAATCTTTAAACATATCAACACATGTGAACACTTTAGCTATTTAACGAACATACTAACACTTACCACCGACGAATCGCAGCCAAGCATAATTATTCATCTGACTAATTTTCCGCTCAACAACGCTATTATACTTGACAAAGCCAAACACTGGTCACTTCTACCCTTCGAAGAATCTTTCGCAATTCGCAGACAGAATCCTGAACTCAGTGGCGTAGCCAGCTTCCATAATTTGAGGGGCGAATATTCATATATTTGTGTTCACAGACCTTAAAAACAATCGATTTCAAAAGAAATTAATGATGCAAAACATGATACATGAATATTCGCCCCTCCAATTATCGACGCTGGCTACGCCACAGCCTGAACTCAATCATGGCACGAAAGCATCACTAGAACTGTCAATTTTCAATTGATGTAATGTCCTTGTAACTTACAGTAATCGCTATATATTTAGCAGTCAGCGTGTAATTTAATCCACTCCTGATGACTTTAAGCTAGTCAAAACGTTGAGAAATAAAAATGATTTCAATATTCGGTATTACCATTGTTTTATATTTTATAAAAATATTCAGTGGTTCCCCTCAAGTAGACATAAATCTTCGGCAGGTTCCGCAATATCATCACAATTTTCACACAGTACCAACAACCTGTCGGAGATATTACCCGGATAAACTCGCGTGAAATGCTACAAGTCAAACCCATGCATGATGTCAGAAGAAGTAAAAGGTACGTGCTTGGTCGAATCATAGCGCCACAGAGTCCTAATAGCCTACCTCCTCCGCAGGCGTTTTACGGGTTACGGGCTGAAAAAGTTTGCGGGTCGTCTAGATATATATATATATATATATATATATATATATATATATATATATATATATATATATATATATATATATATATATATATATATATATATATATATATATTTAACTTGCTATTGTCCTTCCACTTATCAGCTACATTATAAAATAATTATTACATTATATACATTATATAAGAACTAACACAAGACTAGTGTTGTCCAACCATCTTTTAAACCGCCTTCCAGTGTCACAAGGGCTGGAGCATTATTTTATAATGTAGCTGATGAGTGGAAGGACAATAGCAAGTTATTCATGTTCATTCTAGGTTGTTGTATTTGTATGTGAGTATATATCTTGAAAAGGGTATTCGTATGAACGACACGGAGAACTTATTGAAAGATACAAATTACCTGTGTTACAAATTCCATTTATTTGGAATAATTATAAACATATATGTATATGTATATATATATATATATATATATATATATATATATATATATATATATATATATATATATATATATATATATATATATATATATATATATATACATATATATACAAATATATATATATATGTATATATATATGTATATATATATATGTATATATATGTATGTATATACAGCTAAATCAATTAAGGTTGTTATTTCCTATATTCTAAAATATAGAATGTATGACCGAAGTGCACCATGGACTCATGTTTGGATCGCACGGGATTCCGCGGGATTGTAATGCTAACTGATTAATTTAGGATAATAATAACTGAAGATTTGTTAAAATATATGTTTGAGGAAATATATTTCATACATTGCATACAAGTCATTCAAAACTCAGGATTCACTTACGAAAAATTCTTACCGCAATGCAAATGAACCGCTATGACCACAGTAAATTGACAGTGCAAACCGGGCCTAAGACTATACAAGGCTTTAAAATCTAGCTATGAAGACTGACAACAAGGATAACAGATTAGCATGTTAGCATCCTTGAATGGTCACTGACAGTCACTCGCCGATCATCGGCGACATGTGAGAACCCGGCTTGAGTTTGTTTCAATCTGCGACTTCAGCCCTGGAAACACGTGTAGTGTCACGTGGTCAAGAAACTCGAAATGCGGACACTGCTGCAATTATTATACTTGATAAACAGGTGATCGCGCTACAATCAAAACTTTACCACTGTACTTTCTTTGCTAAATAAAAATAATTTGCATTTAGGTTCGTTGTTAACTACAAATATAGTGTCTGGAGGACAAAATACGGATTTTAAGGCAATAAGCGTAGCCGCAATAAAGAAATATTTGCAAGACAGCAAGAGCGTGGCGTAAGTGTAAATGGCTATCTGAAACCTAGTCTGGTTGAAATCGCAGTTGCGGTTGAAAAGATGATGTTACCCGTCGATCCCAACTTCGAAAGGGTAAACGATTCACATACAACGAAGCAAAGATTAAATATTCATGATATTCAGATTATATATTGATATATCAGGTGGCCAAACGGCGGAGAGTCACTAAAATCGTTCTTTGTCTTCATTGTAAAAGGATCCTCAATCTGAATATCATGAATATTTAATCTTTGCTTCGTTGTATGCGCATCGTTTACCCTTTCGAAGTTGGGATCGACGGGTAACATCATCTTTTCAACCGCAACTGCGATTTCAACCGGACCAGGTTTCAGATAGCCATTTACACTTACGCCACGCTCTTGCAAATATTTCTTTATTGCGGCTACGCTCATTGCCTTAAAATCCGTATTTTGTCCTCCAGACATTATATTTGTAGTTAACAACGAACCTACATGTATATTACGTTTATTTAGCAAAAAAAAAGTCGTAAAGTTTTGATTGTAGCGCGATCACCTATTTATCAAGTATAATAATTGCAGCAAAGTGTCCGCATTTCGAGTTTTTTGACCACGTGACACTACACGTGTTTCTAGAGCTGAAGTTGCAGATTCGGTGAGTTTAGACGCTCCGCTTTGTCGGGTTTGCGTTGAAGGTTGAAAATATTCGTAATTAACATTCTGCAGCAAAACCAAAAATCGGTTCCAAAAATCGCAGGGTGTCAAGCCATTTTCCTTAACTCTCAACCGTCCATACGGTTACAAACGAATAAATAGGCCAAGAGACAAAAGTTTTGTTATAAATCGGGAAAGCTTTCGGCTAAGTTTATCTGTTACGGATGGAAGTTCAGGCACAAGTGTGACCGATTAAATACCAGGGGTTGGTAGTATTTATGAATAATTAGGCCAAACTTTTGACAATGCTGTTTGTATTTCTTTGTTTTCTTGACGGTACTAACGATAGTTTGGCGTAATTATTAAAAATACTACCAACACTAATCACGCATAGCTATCTGTCATGATCGTTTGACTTACTTGCCGTACTCAATTTGTAAAGTTGCAACAGTGGGAACCTGCTGTATGTTTTTGGACTTGTTCAGGTGAATTTTTGCTGCACTATAAACCTTATTCTAAACATCTATTTTCTACATCCTTCGATAATGCAATGTTACTTCGACAGTTTCATTAATCGCATCCCAAATGACCATTCGATTGAAATTTGACCTTTATTAGCTACCTAATGCACAAAAAATTACCGTTTTCAGCCTTAAGGTCCCTTTGGGGATTAGTAAATTTTTTTTTGATATTCCGCTCCGTCTTTGATTTGACTCAAAAAGCGCTTTCAGAGCTATATAAAGCACTAAGAGTCTTGATGGAATCAGACGAATTTGTGAACATCATATTCAAGGTTGTGCGACAGTGTAACAAAACACAGTACAACACTTACACAGTTTCGGATGCTCCGATATTTGATTGCGTCAAGGAGATCAGGGAGTTTTTGTTCGAAAAATTCAAACTGGAGCTTGAACCAGCCGCAAGCGCTGAATCCTTTCGTTTTGGGTACATTGCTGGTACTAACCGCAGAATCAGTATTGTCAGCAGCACACAGCTTGCTGAGGCTTATTCTCTTGCAAAGAAAGGTTTCATTACCCTTTGGGCTGACCCAGATGTGCAGAAAATATCAACACCAGCAAAGCGGAAGTACTCGCTAACAAAGCCACTGGAGCTCGAAGAGGGCGATGGTTTGTAAATTAAAATTGTATCTAAGCATTTATATGTTTTTCAGCAAAGTGCGAATAGAATACTGATTTTTAATAATATACTTGCAGATTCCGATAGACGGTTCGATTATGATGGGTGCATAAATCGACTTCGAGAAAAACACACCAGACTGCCAGAATTCAAGCTTAGAGTGTGGGCAAAGATGCTGGTAATGTAATTGATTTAAAAGTCACGACAATGCGTTTACTGCAAAACAAAACCTGCATCAAAAACCTTTAAATACTATTTATAACTGTTTCTCTTCCTTCTAGTAACAGTTGCCGAATTTATTGTGAATATTCGCATGAAAAGTTAATCTAGTTTTGTAACTCGTGTCGACCATTTCTTTTGTAGAGTAACGATACTCACAATAGCGAAGATACGCCGCGCAGAATACCATTTTTTACAGTTCAAAAAGCAGGAAATTCCCATTCTATTGGCGCTACGATAGCGCCTTCAACGTCCCAACAACAAGGTGCTGAAACTCAAGTCAGTGACAAGTCAGAACAAAGGGTTTGTAACAATTATAGCTTCGAATTCTTTTCAGAAAAGTTTCAAAGTCATTAACGCACCGGCTATGTTATAACCACAAACAAACTGAAGTTTACTAAATTCTGTAGTTTTTTACTTTAAAGGTGCGGATGCGGTCAGCTCTTATGCAGCAACTGAAGGATCTGAAAAGTCTTGAAGATGCGGGAATCTTGACCACGGAGCAATTCAGCCAACAAAAGGAAAAAGTCTTGGCCGAGCTAACAAACATTTAATATTTAGTGCATTGATATTATTACATTTTGATTGTGGTTTTTTTTTGTGTTGTGTACTGTTTTATATAAAATCTGTAATAAAAATATATATTATTATAAATAACATTGGCAATTAAAACTATATTAAACAAGTACAATAAAGTGTGTCACATAAGGCTATGCCTTTTGAAGTCAAGTGCTAATGCAGCATGTTCGAATTTGTATTCTCTAATGGCTCAAGAATGCGTAGAACGTTAGAGCAGATTATGCAAGAATTAATTAATCGAAACTTTGTTTTGCTATAATAAACTCATTAGGGAATTGAAACATTCAAATTCGAACGTGTAGAAAATTCCCTCGTGCTATACTTTTGAAATTGCAGAGTAAATACGTCAAATAGGTCAAACAATCAAATTTTTTGACGTGCCCATTCGTGCGTATAACATTTTGGATAAGTTGTGCGGAGAAAATGCCACGATCATACAGTGAAGATCTAAGGTGGAGGGCAATTTTTCTTGTGGAAATTGTTAGTATCGATTTTGAAGAAGTTAGCTTCTACTTACAAATATCAAAAATGACCATTTACCAGTATGTTAATAAATTCAGGACCGCGGGAAATATTTCTACAGGCATAATTGGAAGACCAGTCGGCTGCATTTCGTTTCACCCACATGAAGAATTTGTGATCATGGAACTAATACTTAACCACCCAGAAAAAACGATTGCAGAATTAGTTCAAGATCGAGGTATACTTAGAGACAGGATCTGTATATCCCTGCTCATCTATTTTCTACTATTTGAAGCGAAACAGCATAACACGAAAAAAGGTTAGTTCATACTTGCATGGTATGATTAAACTTGTTTCAGTTGTCATGCAGCATTACTGACAGGCAAAGAATCATTACTTAATTAACAACTGATAAAGTATAGATGTCATTTTTGAAAAAAATTCGTATATATAATCATATATTATGCACCAGACCATTGTACATAACAATCATGCAGTTAATACAAATGTTAAGTTACAGGTATGCCTATTTTTATATAATTCATAGCTTAGTAAGATTGCACAACAGCGAAGTGAAGAAATAAGAATCCAGTTTAGAGCAATGGCATGTCTGTTTCCAAAAGAAATGTTTGTCTTTCTTGACGAAAGTGGCTTCGTAAGTATACTTACAAGCTTTCAATTGTAATTAGTAATCCTGTTGCCAATCTTCATATTGTGGATGCTTGATTTTTAGGACAAAAGACTTAGCAGGACACATGGATACTGTATCAAGGGCCAACGGGCAAAAATCAGGCGACCACAGTTACCGTGGGGACCACGAATTACCGCTATTCCAGTAATATGCACTTAAGGAGTCCTCGACGTTGGGATTTACGATGGGCATGTCAATGGAGAAACATTCCTTGAATTTGTCAACACTGTTTTAGCTCCTTGCTTGCTGCCTTTTGACGGTTTCAATCCTCGATCTATTGTTATACTGGGTAAGCTGAGGACGGCGCTCGTTTATTACATTTCATATATGCTAAGCTGCGAGAAGAAGTCGCTTAAGTTGGGTCAATAATATTTATTTCAGTGCAGAACATAATTGTACAATAATTTATTATGTATTTTGCTTATATAGACAACGCTGCCATACACCACACGCAAGAAGTTTTGGACGCTTTGAATGCAACTGGGGCTCTCATTCTATTCCTGCCACCATACTCTCCGGATTTCATGCCGTGCGAAGAATTGTTCTCACAAACAAAGAACTTTATACGCCAAAACGTATATATATATATATATATATATATATATATATATATATATATATATATATATATATATATATATATATATATATATATATATATATATATATATATATATATATATAACAACTAATAAACAACAATAACAGAAACAACTAATTGAAACAACTAATTGAAACTTTATTAACAACTAATTGAAACTAATTGAAACTAATTGAAACTTTATTTTTGTAAATTGTTAATAAATTTTGCTCTACCATAATGAATTGAGCACTTTTGAAATTATATGATGTTCAATCAAAATTGATAAAGTATATCCTCTATATATATATATATATATATATATACACAATGAGGATGTCACTAGGTCGACAGAGCTCAATGCCGAAGGCAGAGCAAAAATATAATATAATTAAAGATAAAAAGTTAAAAACAGTTCGCTCGGTTACTCGAGTTTCACGCCTAAAGCGATCATCAGACTATCGTTCCTTAATGTTTACACAGCATTTATACCTAACTATCGAATAAAAACTTTAAAAATATTTACATAAGCCATTGTTGTATACATAAAAATTAGAATATAAGAATTAGCATAAGAATTTGTTTTTGTGTCTACATACTGAAATTAGTTCTGACTTTTTGTTTAATAAGAAACGCTTGTCCGCATTTAAAATGCAAAGTTTTCTGCTAAGCAGAGGTTAACATCACGAAAGAGAAAACAGAGAGAAAACATCACGAAAGCGTACCGCAAGGCAGACGACAGCGCTATGGACCTAATCAATAATGAACTGAAAGATATTGCGGGTAGCATGAATCTGGGTAACAGAATCGAAATGGTAGCTGAAAAAGAAACATTTATAACCTTGAAAGACCATAAGGACAACTTCTCAAACAATCCAACATGCAGACTCATCAATCCCGCAAAGAGTAACCTGGGCCGCGTGAGCAAAGTAATCTTAGAAAGTATTAACAACGTCATACGAAGCGCAACCAAAGCCAACCAGTGGAGAAATTCAGACTCTGTCATCCATTGGTTTAATTCCCTACCCAAAAAGCAGTGCCTGACATTCCTAATGTTCGACATAGTGGACTTCTACCCCTCAATCAGTGAGAAACTTCTACAAGAATCCCTTGAGTTTGCCAAACAGTTTACCGACATAACACCCGAAGATATACGCGTCATCATGCACGCCAGAAAGTCAATTCTATTCAGTGAAAACAATGTGTGGTGTAAGAAGAACAACCCTAACATGTTTGACGTGACCATGGGGAGCTACGATGGGGCGGAAGTGTGTGAACTGGTAGGGCTGTTTATACTGAATAAATTACGAACTAAGTTCAATAACGAGAACAATGGCCTTTACAGAGATGACGGGCTGGCAGCCTTCAGAAACATGGGACCCAGAACAGCAGATAAAATTAAGAAACAGTTTATTGACACCTTCAAGGAATATGGTTTAAAGATTACGATCGAGTCTAATCTGAAAATAGTCAATTACCTAGATATAACGTTAGACCTATCAAATGGAAAATATTACCCATATAGAAAGCATGGCAACCCGCCTCAGTATATCAACGCCAAATCAAATCACCCACCACAAATAATCAAACAACTCCCAGCGAGCATCAGCGAGCGAATTTCCAGGCTATCGTGTGACGAAGCCGAATTCAACAAGGCAGCCACACAATACAACGAGGCCCTGAAGTCGAGTGGTTTCAAGACAAGCTTAAAATACAAATGCAAAAGTGAGATCACAACCCCAAACAAAGCAAAGCGCCGCAGAAATATCATCTGGTTTAACCCCCCTTACAGCCGCAGTGTAAAAACGAACGTGGGCCACACCTTCCTCTCTCTAGTCAGCAGACATTTCACCACCGACAACCCTCTCCACAAACTGTTCAACCGATCAAACATGAAGGTCAGCTACAGCTGTTTGAGTAACATGGCAAATATTATTAAGAGTCACAACACCAAGATCCAGCGGAAGCCACACGACTCCAATGATGAGACCTCAGATAGGAAATGCAACTGCCGTGTCAAACCCGACTGCTCACTCAATGGCGAATGCAAGTCCAATAACATAGTATACGAGGCAACAGTAACAGCCGAAGACCGATCAATAAGAAATTATATTGGCATGACAGAGCACAGCTTCAAAACCCGGTACGCTGATCATAAGCAATCCTTTGAAAAGAAGAAATACGCAACAAAAACATCATTATCAAGGTGGGATGAAGCATTCAATCAAATGGTCAATTATGCAGCGAGCCCGTGCTTACCGCGGTGGTTCAAGGCAATGTAACCTCTGCTTAGCAGAAAAACTTTGCATTTTAAATGCCGACAAGCGTTTCTTATTAAACAAAAAGTCAGAACTAATTTCAGTATGTAGACACAAAAACAAATTCTTATGCTAATTCTTATATTCTAATTTTTATGTATACAACAATGGCTTATGTAAATATTTTTAAAGTTTTTATTCGGTAGTTAGGTATAAATGCTGTGTAAACATTAAGGAACGATAGTCTGATGATCGCTTTAGGCGTGAAACTCGAGTAACCGAGCGAACTGTTTTTAACTTTTTATCTTTAATTATATTATATATATATATATATATATATATATATATATATATATATATATATATATATATATATATATATATATATATATATATATATATATATATATATACTATGTAAACATGTTTTGGTTTACGAAGTGCTCAAGAACTTACCACTAAGTTTATTTTCATAAAAAAATTTGTATCAACTTCAACTCGGAAAAATTCACGGCTTTGCACGTGTAGAGGGGCCCTCTATACATATTGACCTCATAGAATAAATAATTGTAATGATAATTAGCATGACGGTAATTAGGGTCTGCGCTGTTTGAGAACGAAAGGGGAACTTTGCTCCCTCGAAGATTTAGAAGCAAGTTGTGGGTGCGGTATGTCGAGTTTTTCTTTCAACTTTATAGTTATGTGTCTCGACATTTGGTAAGTTTCCAAAATGTATTTGTCTTTGCTGTATTTGTCTTGTACTGTATGTATTTCTCGTGTCCAGTGGTTTTATCTTGCATACTGAGTTTGTAGAGCCTTAGGCGACGTTTACTAATATGTTTTAATTTGTAAAATAAAACCAATTATAAACAAGGAATATTGTGTAAAATTCAGTCAAGGAGATTAACTTAAGAAGAGTACTGGCCGAGCCTCTACAGAACGATATATAGGGTATTTTTACCTGTAGATAGGAGGAGTAACGCAAAGAGTATTGGTATGGACTACCAATGGGATATCTGGAAACTGCAGAGTCATCTGTTCCACTAAACAGCCAAAGTCTACCAAGCTGCCAAAAGAACCGCTCTTGTGAATGAAGTTTTAATGTGTAGTGACGAGTTTATGAGAAACCCAATCAACTTCGTTACATGGTTTCGAGTGATACATACATAACCCTCGTAAACCGGAGTTGTAAACGTTAACCCACATTTATACGAGCTTTTATCTACACACTTCTACTTGGAAAAAACCCCGGGCCGTCTGAACACCAAACAGGGCGGATTGTAGTGAGAATGCGCAAGCGCGCAAAGGGCCTTGGATAAGAGAGAACACGAGGTTGAAAATGTTTCCTTTGCGAAGCTAAAAACAGTGCGTATCAAAAAAAAGGTAATCTAAAGTTGACGCGCTGTGGTACAAAAACTGTTCAGTGTATGTTCAATTTTTTCACATTCTGACAGATCAATCTTTTAGCTATTGAATGACACCTTTTTAGCGTCAAATGGACAAAAATTGAGCATATACGAGACCAAAAGAAAGTGTTGGTCAAAATCGCATATTTTCACCTCTGAGAGTTGGGACTAAAACTATTGAACATTAACTCCTTTGGATTTGACTTGTTGACAAAATTGCTTCAGAATAAACTATTAAACTACCCGCGTGTACATATTATTAAGTCTCAGTCATTGAATACAAACATGGTGCAACTTACAGTTGAACAAAGAACATTTTTAGTCAAAAACTTTTTGAAACAGGAAGCTCAGTGAAAGTAACACGTAAGAGGTTTACAAAACGTTTCCCCGTGCGGCGTCCGCTTAAAACGATTTGGAAAAGAAAATTTTAGAAAGTTTTCTGCCCACGGCACAACCTTGAATCAAAACAAGGGGAATTCAGGAAGACAACGCACGGGAAGATGGCACCAATATCGAGGCAGTAAGAGGGCCAAATGACTTGAATGAGTAATTAAAAAGTAATTTAGAAACACTTTTTACACCCTGTATACTTCCTGGATGAGTTGCGATATCATTTTAAGCAGGGGCTTCTTAATGTTCTCAAGAGAGTGTATAAAAAAAAGACTCTTTGAACTCGCCACCGTTCAAAATAACCGCAAACTGCATGTTGTATTAATTTGACCGGCAGTCCTGAATGCTTTCAGCTAATCAGTCTGTACCTGTACGCACACATGAGAAATCAACACAAATGTAATTTTTGAATCTTCAATTACTTTAGGGCATTTAGAGCAATTTTGTAAACGTTTTTACGTTTTAAAACAATTTTAGTACAAGAGGTATACTGGAGCGATTATAGAATACCCGTCCACTTTTGAAACTGTTACTTGTTATCATGATACGATGATACGAAGTCGGAGTAAAATAATTAGGAAATATAATAATTACGTAATGTGGCAAAGTGGAGGATTTAAAAAGCCTGGGTAAGATATAATTTTTCATGATACGATGATACGAAGTGAAAATAATTACGTAATGTGACAAAGTGGAGGTTTGAAAAAAGCGTGGGTAAGATATAATTTTTCATGATACGATGATACGATGATACGAAGTGAACGTAATTACGTAATGTGACAAAGTGGAAGATTTAAAAAGCCTGGGTAAGATATAATTTTTCATTATACGATAATACGAAGTGAAAATAATTACGTAATGTGACAAAGTGGTAGATTTGAAAAAAGCGTGGGTAAGATATAATTTTTCATGATACGATGATACGATGATACGAAGTGAACGTAATTACGTAATGTGACAAAGTGGAGATTTAAAAAGCCTGGGTAAGATATAATTTTTCATTATACGATAATACGAAGTGAAAATAATTACGTATTGTGACAAAGTGGTGGATTTGAAAAAAGCGTGGGTAAGATATAATTTTTCATGATACGATGATACGATGATACGAAGTGAACGTAATTACGTAATGTGACAAAGTGGAGGATTTAAAAAAGCCTGGGTAAGATATAAGTTTTCATGACACGATGATACGATGATACAAAGTGAAAATAATTACGTAATGTGACAAAGTGGAGGATTTAAAAAATCCTGGGTAAGATATATTTTTTCATGATACGATGATACGATGATACGAAGCGAAAATAATTGCGTAATGTGACAAAGTGGAGGATTCAAAAAACGCTTGGATAAGATATAATTTTTCATGATACGATGATACGATGATACAAAGTGAAAATAATTACGTAATGTAACAAATCGCAGTTAATATATGCGTAGCGCTTCGGTTTTTAAAGAACGAGACATAAACATAATATGTATGCTTAATCGCAGTAATATGATATGTTCCGAGTTCCACTTCTTTTAAAGAAAGAGACTGATAAGCATAATATACATACTCAATCGCAGTAATAATATGCTTAGCGCTTCGGTTTTTGAAGAACGAGACATAAACATAATATGCATGTTGAATCGCAGTAATATAATATGTTTCGCGTTCCGTTTTTTTTAAATAACGAGACATAAGCATAATATACATAATCAATCGCAGCAATAATATGCTTAGCGCTTCGGTTTTTAAAGAACGTCCTTACCCCAACCCAACCTTAAACGCTAATCCCAATCCTGTGATATCTTAACCAGGCTTTTTTAAATCCTCGACTTTGTCACATTACGTAACTATCTTCACTTCGTATCATCGTATCATGAAAAACTATATCTATTTTGCCAAGGCTTTTTAAATCCCCGACTTCACATTACGTAATTATTGTATTTCGTAATTATTTTACTCCGACTTCGTATCATCGTATCATGATAACAAGTAACAGTTTCAAAAGTGGACGGGTATTCTATAATCTAGCCGGTATATACTCTCTTACATATTCTCCTGTTCACATTGTCTGTACACATGTAATGGGAAATCAATAATAACGTCCTAAATGTTTACATATATTATTATATCGAAGTATTCAGAGCTGTCAGATTAATACCTCAAATTCAAATTGTCCAATCAAAATATCGTATTTCTGCTACGTGATGAGGTGATTCCTCACTGTATCTCACTTTTAAAGTGAGATACCACTGTATCTCACTTTTAAAGTGAGATACAGTAAATATCTCACGTTACCATGGCAACGCTTTCGTTTTCGTAAACAAAAATGGCGGAATGTGCGAAAAGTTTGATGAACTTCATGAAGAATTATAAAGTATTTTGGAGGACAAGGACGTTGAAAACACAAATATTTAAAAAATTAAAAGGAATTTTCTGTACTTATGGTTATGAAAATAAACAAAGAACTGGCTATTTTGTATTTTAGAGCATCGTCTTCACGAAGGTATGTTCAACTTTAAAGAACTTAAAAGTTTATTCTTACGGAAGTCTTTGATTTTCGGTATAATATATCATTTATAAACCCTCCGCTCGGGGGATTCAGTGAAATATTTACCTCAGTGATGATATTTCCCTCGGGCTAAAGCCCTCGGGAAATATCATCACTTCAGGAAATATTTCACTGAATCCCCCTCGCTCCGGGTATATAAATAAATATCAACTGTATCATGTTAATACTTATAATACACCCACGTACGCCTTATTAAAGCTAGAAAAGGTTAATTGCTACTTGCAATCGTTCTTAAAAGTACTTGCATGGCACACTTGCGGTTTCACGTTACATTTGCTGGTCTACATTCTTTTTTCGACCGCAATAAAAATGGCGTGTCCCCCCACTTCCCCATTCAATCTTGAGTTTAAAGTCAGAATATCAATACCTGTCTCAATTTCTGGGACGGACAATTCAAGATTGAATGGGGAGTGAGGGATTATGTTAGTTTGTTATTATGTTACTATGGGACCATCTGATACTTAAAAGTGATTATAGCCCAAGGCAATTACGCCCGTTTCCGTGCAAGTTCAAGTAGAATGAATTGTGATATTTTTTATTAGGCATTAAATTTATGCACGACCACCTGCTTTTAGGGTACATCGGACATGCTTTTGTACAGATCAAATACACACATATCTGTACTATTGTGTCATGCAAATGTATTTCGCGCGATTCTCCATCTCAGTATAACTTTGTGGGGACACCGCCGGTAAATTTAGCATTGTAATTTTACGGTTTGCAAGCTTGGATTTTTATCGGGACTATAAGTCGATCGACTAATATTGATATCAATGGTGCAAACTTACAAGCATCTTACGTATCCTCTCGACTTTCCTGTATTTCTCAGTAGGGGGTCGCGGAAAGCCGTGTCTAGCCCACCTGCGGTTTGGTTCCATAGATATCCCACTGCCAATTAGTACGAAGTTTAATGTTTTGATGACTCAGACTTGTATGGTTACCAGTTCAATAGTACGAAGTTTACTGTTTTGATGACTCAGACTTGGTTACCAGTTATGCGGAATGTTCATCGTTTATTAGACCGCTAACTGCTGGGCCACTGAGAAAAATCGTATTCAAACACACGTAAAAAATACGCTGTTTTTTACGTGTGGAAATATTATTTTCGCTAGCCAATCAAAACCAGGTATAAAACCACATAATACATAGTACTTTAAAAAAGAAACAAATTCCAAAAAATAAAGTCATGTTGCAATTCAAGATATGAATAAAAACAAGACAAACAATTGAAACTGTGAATTTTCAACTTTATTTCAAAGTCATCGTCAGACAGAATGAAACATGAGACTGTTAAGACTGTTAGGCTATATATGTACATGATAGAAATTTATATATATAGGTTAAAGCACGAGGGAGAGGTTTTTATTTAACTGTGAAGATCGAGGGCCGTAGGCCCGAGGTCTTTACAGTTAAATAAAAACCGATACCCGATAAATGCTCATGAGACCATAATCTTTTGTTTTTCGGAGGTTTTCTCTATATTTTTTCTACACTGCGTTTCGTTAATTGTTTAATTTCAATGGCTTACCTTTTATGAGACACTCTGTATTGTTGTATTTTTAAAGGAAGATTAATTCTGTTGTTGTAATTGTCAAGCCAGCGCATCATGAATTCATGTAAAATAGGCGTTCATGCAAAGCTAGATCGCGTAAATCTTGTCATAATATCGTGCGGCCGGTCATGGACGACAGTGACAAAGAACTTTATCTGATAACTCAGAAATAGCAGAAAGTGATGTTATATTAGGTGACGATGTTTATATTAAATTGAGAACAGATTTGATATATAATACAGTCTGTTCCTTTAGCAACTCGTTACAAAGACGAATGGGCGTTAAAGACTTCGAAGCTTGGCGTTTAAATAGAACGACAATGGGCATGGCTCAAAGTGTATTCGCTGTTTTTCGATGACTTTACAGTACGTGTCGCCGGCCCAGCTCAATGATTCGATATCACTTTTTGAAGTTAGAACTCACTGCATGGCTTGGTTTGCTTTAAATAACGATATAGTCTATGTACTGGATACTCTGTTCATTTGAAGATGTGTATAATACGTGGGCAATTAAGATTTGAAAGAGATGAAGTATACGTTGAGCGAGTTTTGTTGTAATAAGCTGATTTTGAACGTAAAGTTTTCTGAAGTTATTATTTTCCGTAATAACCCAGTAGTTGACCTGCATCTAAGGACGTAAAACCTCATTAATATCATTAACGGGACGAAAGACACGGAAAATCGCCATTTCTTATTGGCTCTTGCTATATCACCTATATGCAAAATATGGCTAAACTAAACATAGTAATATTTGATTGGCTATGGCATGAGCTGTCTTATATGCTAACTATGTTGCTCTGAATTAATCGTTTTGTAATTTGCATGGTCAATAAATGATTACTATATGAAGAAAGTCATTTTGACGGATTATGCTTGCAACTCGCAGTAATCTAATGACCGATGGCGATAGGATTTGTGATTAGTCTTCACTATTATAACAGCTACAATTTGTAGATGGAAAACATACTCTAGCTGCGTGTCTGTCATACATTGTACATTTAGTCAGCTTTGCGAATTAATCTTCGAGGTTGTCTTGGTTTAGCTCTTAGAGGCATCTCTCAAATGATTTGTCTTGCACGCATGGAGTTTCAAAAACTGCAGACTTATGATTTGCGTATTAACATTTCAGTCATTGTGCACTTACTTTATTCGGGGGATTTGAAAATACATCATATTATCCAAGTTATAGAAATTTCGCGTATTGTATAACTGCCTCACTGTGTTTAATATGCACCTTTCGGACAATTAGTCCTATGAACATTCCAAAACATGCAGAATGTGTTCCATGTCGTGATTGACATTGCGTGTCATTATACAGTATTGTGAGTTGTGATGTTGTGAACTGCCCGCTCTACACTTTTGCAAATGTTTGACAATAATTCTTGAACAATATAATGTAAGGTCTAGTTTGAACATGCATATCACAGCATTAGGTAGCTAATACTTTAAAAATCATGGTCATTTTATTTTGTTCATTTTATCATGATCATACTATTTACGCAACGAGATCTACATAATTTAGCTAGGTCGCTCGTTTAGCCCTTCTATGCACCTTATTATCACATAGCCTTCATGCAACCAATCACGTTTGAATTTTTAACGTATGCACATTTGTATAACTGAATATAAGCACGTTTACGTCCTTAGATGCAGGTCAACTAGTAACCTGTTATTATTTTTCGTAATAACCTTCAACCCCGCATTTCCCCCGGAAAACTCAAATACCACCGCCTGCTTTTAGGATGAAGAAGATTATTATGGGACAATTAAAAACTGTCGAAAAACAAAAGGATATGGTCTGATGAGTTTATAATTATACTTAAAAATAGACAAGCACTGACCCAACTGGTAGAAAGTGGAATGTAGATGAAGCATCATTATGTAAAGAGTTAAAGCTCTTTATTTAGGTTTCAAAAACGTCCGAATCTTGCACTTAACTAGATCCACCAGTTACCATATCCGTGCTTTTCTTGAAGCTTTACTAATTAAATACAACAATCCACAACTTAACAAAGGGCTGAAGGCTAGCAAAGAGCTTCAACTCTTCACATAATGACGCTTCATCTACATTCCACTTTCCACCAGTTGGGTCAGTGCTTGTCTATTTGTAAACATAAATATAAATTTCTATCATGTAAATATAGCCTAACAGTCATAGGTAATCCCTCGCTTCCGGTGACGCAGTGTTTTCGCTCTCTTGCTCTGCATATATGCTGTATGTAAAGTGTTATGTCTCATTCTGTCTGACGATGACTTTAAAATAAAGTCGAAAATTCACAGTTTCAATTGTTTTTCTTGTTTTTTTATTCATATCTTGAATTGCAAGATGACTTTTTTTTTCGAGATTTGTTTCTTTTTATATTTTCTTGAATTGTCGACTGGCCATGGTTTTTTGGACATAGTACTTTTCACGTACATTTTCTTTTGTCGTTTATAAAATATCTTGTTCACACTCGAACAAATTTCATATTTCCTCACAACCATCTAATGTTCTCTATTTATTAAATACAAAACATGGGTAGTTTTGACGTCGAATTTTTCTAGCAACGAGCCTAACCAAGTTAAAACAAAGAGTTTAGTTCATTTGCATTAGAAGTAAACCATTAAAGTTTCAATGCATGGGCGTTGAACACACCGGATACACCGGCATTTATAGCGTAGAAAGCACGAAAAAGTCCTTTTCAGCACATTTCAGTGAGGGTCAGTGGGCGAACTAAAGACCAAGCAAGTTCCTTGGTTGGTATCAATCTAGCGACGGCCGTTACGTAACGCGAGTATAAAGTGCAACCATGATACATGAATTAAGGCAAAAAAACGAAAGGCTTCGAGCAGCACTTCACAAGAAAACTTCCCTCTGCAATAGCTCCTCCACATTGAAGTCGGCTGCAGACAAACTGCTGCGCTTAAAACAAGAAATTAAAACACTCATGGAGATCAACACTGCATGGAAGCAAGACTACGAACGCTTGGTAATAGAATACAAAATACGAATAGGTGAAAAAGAGCGACTCGAGGGTGCAAAGAGGTTTTTCCAGGAATTAGCTAATAAATTAGAAAAGCGAAGGATATTCATAGAACGAGAAAACCGGAGACTGGCTGCTGTTGTACGACAACGCAGAATCGGTTAGTACAAAACTAATTTTTTAAACTAAATGTTCATTTTTTAAGGCAAAGAAAAATAGAATAAGTATCGTTATCTTTTCTTTATAATTGGCAGGTTTGATAATTTGGCACGTATATTCAAATTCATGATAATTTAAAATAGCGGACATATCATTGCGGAAAATTTAAAGGCTCTTAGAAATTTTGAAAAGTTGCTGTGAAAAGTTTTCTACATGCCACAAAAAGGAGCAATGCTTATAAATTTTTGATATAGTTACATGCATGATTACGTAGCTACTTTTTTCAAGAGTGGGAATTAATATATATGGCTTGCTATTTATGTTTAATTGGACAAGGTCTTCGATGCGTTTTTGTGTTTCATATCTCATGGTTTAGCATGCGAATCAACCAATCCTTTAAATTGAAATGTTTTTTGTTTAGAATGCTTGGGACACTGTAGTATGGATAAATTCTGCAGGCTTAGCGGGGTTTCCTGCTTGGGGGAACAGTATGGGAGATTGAAATCCAAGTTGCGCGATTACATAGAGGCTTTTGAATTGGAAAGAAAAAATCGTATGAAAATGAAAGAAGTATTAGGAGAGTATAAGAAACGTGTCGAAGATCAAGAAACATCCATTAGAAAATTAACGTCACGTCTTCGTGCAGGCATTGTGGTACTCAGAAAAGAAATTAACGGGCGAAACGAAAATGCATACCTTGATCAAGCTGACCGTGCGCCCCTGCTTCACGTTCGATTCATCCAGCCATGTCATCCGACTGATGAACAGATATCCAACCAAATAGATCAACACAAAGGAGCAATCTCTGCCTTGAATGAACGTCAAATACCATTGTTTTACGGAAACATGTTGAAAGCTGGTTATCCTGAAAGGCTTTGATATAATTAAATCAGATTCTAAGTTTCTTGTATGTTTGTATGGCGAATAAAAATCTGAGTACAGTTGTGTGGAAACACCATGTAAATTTATTAAAGTTTTGTGATCATAATTTCACAACCGATCCGAACGTTGTATATATTCCAATAAAATTACTGGTTACAACGTTTGATAATTCCAGTAGTTACTGGAATTGTCATTTCATGCATATGAAATGAACCCTGACCCAAACCCCAACCCTGACCCCAACCCTAACAATCCCAATAATTTATTGGAGACAATAATTTTATTGGGATACAACGTTCGGATCGGGTGAATTTCACGTCGCGTGTTTTCACAAAATTATGTTCAGATAAATTGGATTCTGTTGATATGATTGCAAAATTAATTCTACAAAGTTGTGCATATCTAGCTAACTTACACGAGAAATTTTATAATATAATTGCTCCGTTTGATTTCTTCCCATTTTTTCTTTTCTTTTCATGTCTTTTCCCTTTTTAGGACTTTATCATGCACGGTAAACGCATACAAACTCGTACACAGCCATAAACATGTTCTTCAAAAATTAATTAAAGTATATACAAATTCAGTGAGGAGTATTAAGAAATCTATCTTTATATAATTCCGTTAGCCATGATAGCAGATAGGATAAATATCTCGTAGTTAAAGAATGATTTGCTTCTGTTGTAAGCTTAAGACTAGCAGCAAAGTCGCAGTTGGAGCAGCAGTAGTTGGAACTCGATTTAAATGGTAACATTCCCTCGCCAGCCAAAGATTTTGATTTTCTATTGAATCTGAGATTCAAGTTTTAGTTCCCGTCTATTTCTTGGTTGAAAGCATTATAAAATTGGCTTTTCGGTAAAAAATGAAATGTTGTATAATAAATAATAAATATCCATCTCAATGGCCTTTCAAAATATAAATACACCACTAGTTTAATTTGATCGATCAATGTCATGTAAAACCTAGGCCCTGTCGTGAAATCCTTTGCCACACAATGATTACAGAAGTCGTGTGAGCTATTAAGAAGTCTGCACAATGCAGCCATTGAGAGATGCTAAAAACGCAAAAGTCTACCAACAAGTTGTAACAAGCATGTTAAGTTGACTTATTGTATGATGTATATGTGTCAGCCTTTTTAGAATAATTTTGAGGCAAGTCTGGCCAAGTGGGGACAGAGTTGCCACAAGCTGTGAATTTTACTAATGTACTTGTGTGTGGGCATGCAGGTCATATGCCAGACGAAAAAAAGCCTTGAGCATTGCGTGGGCAAATGAGCGATTCATTTATTTATTTTGATCAAATAAATGATACATGCATGGTATAAATTAAACCACAAATTACTTGGTTACACCATGCAAATCGTTAAGAATCTAGTGATTTTTAGCCTGTGCTCCAGAATACACACGATAAGTACAGGCCAGTGATTTTTTGCTTTAAATCAGCATAAGTATTCAATATTTTAATTTCGGACAAAAACAAAGCTTTTGGACTTGTTAATTGTTTCCTGCGTTGTCTCTGAGCTTCTCTTTGAAATATATAGGAAAGCACTTGATCGCGATATAGCGAAGATCTTATATTATATATTAATATATGATCGTCGTTCACTGTTCAAAATCCGCGCACGCGATTGGTCAAAATCGATCACGTGTGTTTTGGTTACCTGGCAACAACGAGTCGTTTGAGTGCGTTATCACAATAATGCACGAAAAGTGTGCAGTATTGAAAATGGCCAGGAGTAAAACGTCAAAAAAACTGTATTTACAAGTGGATAAAGCTAACAAGTTGATGAAGATATCGATGAATTCTACTATAAAGACCAAAAAGGAAAACAATCTTGAGAATTCCTGTCGTCAGAGGTAATTAAACTTAGTAAACACCAATTATTCTCACCTCGATTCTCACTTTTTCGTCTGTGAACACTCGCATGAAAACTCATTTAACAGGCTATTTTTTGACGTATCGTTGTGTTTATTTGCTTACTTAGACTGTTTGCTTTGCTGACTTAGCTTGTAAATGTTGTTCGCTACAATTCTTCAAATTTGTTGTACTTTTTTCACGTATAATGTTTTTAAAATCGGATTTGTTTTACTTTGTTTTGGTAGCGAAAGCGTACGGCTTTTGCTTGCGAGCACGACCAGTGAACTCAGATCATATATTAAATGTGTTAGAGACTGTTAAGTTCGTGTTTTATTACAAATACACGCACTTGCTGAATGTACAATGAACTCCAAATTTTGTATACTGCACTCGGCCCCGGTGGCCTCGTGCAGTATACAAAATTTTTCGTTCATTGTACATTCAGCTCGTGCATGTATTTGTAAAGGCCGGTTTACACTGCACAACTTTTGCTTACAACTGTCGCATGCAATTCGCTTACAACTCGAATTGTACAGTGTAAATTAACCCTACAACTCGCTACGGTAGTTCGATACAACACGGAAAAAGTTGTAGCCTTTTGAAATCATGCTTTAAAAGCTTACGACAATCGTATGAAAGTCAAACCATATTTGGGCATTTCGCAACAAAAGTCGAAATAGGGAGGGGAAGGCAACGCAATAGTTTTGCAGTTTTGTTTGACAACATGGCGTCAACGTCGATGACAGCTAAGAAAAATAAAAAAGAGCAAATAGGCTTCTCTTCCGAAGAAACGGATTCTCTTATCAACCTGTTGGAAAAGGAAGAGGCCCAGTTCAACTGCCGCCACAAAGAATACTTTAATAATCAGTCCGAAGACGAGCGAAATTGCTTACGACTTTCTTGAGTTGTATCAATCTCGTACCCAGAGCAATGCCTGTTCGCGGGTTAGGCTGGCATTGGCTCTGCGGAATGAACTGCGTATGATTTCATACGCGCTCACTTAATGCGCATGCTCTCTAATAATAGGCTATGCTTTATTTATTCGGGCTCAACTGTTGTATGTATGATTATTTTGCTGGAAATAAAGCACAGCCTATTAGTGGAGAGCATGCGCATTAAGTGAGCGCGTATGAAATCATACGCAGTTCACTCCGTTTCCCCAGAGCCAATGCCAGCCTAACCCGCGAACAGGCATTGCTCTGGGTACGAGATTGGAGTTGCATGGGTTAAGTTGTATGCGTGTAAATCTACCGAATTCGAGTTGTAAGCGAATTGCATGCGACAGTTGCAAGCAAAAGTTGTGCAGTGTCAACCGGCCTTAAACAAAACACTCACAACAGTCTCTAACCCTTAAATATAAAACGATATATACATATCAAGATATATATAATACAGGGTGTATAAAAAAAAGGTAATCGAACTTTGATGTGCTCTAGGGCGTTCAATATTTAACATACAGAAATAATTCTTAGGTAGTTTGAAAGACCGGGCTTTTAGCTTTTAATTGCCATCGTATTTATAAAATTTGAAGAAAAATCAAGCAAATACAAATGCGATAAAAATTGCAGGTCGAAATCGCATTTTTTCACCGTTGGGAGTTTATTGAAAATCTGTTGAAATTTAATCCCATTAGGGAATTAAATTACAAAATTAATAGCTTAGGTAGTAAACTTCTGGCATTTTATTAGTGATGTTAATTGTTTCTCGTGACAGATAAATGATTAATGAAATTTTCTTTTCTTATTCGCTGCCCTAATAATGCTCAAAGGTGAAAATATGCGATTTCAACCGGTTATTTTAATTTGATTCGTATTTGCCCAATCTTTCTTCAAATTTCACAAAAATGATGACAATCGAAAGCTAGAAGCCTGGCCTTTCCGCCTGCGGAAGAATGATCTCTGTAGTTTGTATAATGAACGCGCTAGAGCACTGCAAAGTTCAATTACCTTTTTTTTGAAACACCCTGTGTATATATATAAATATATATATATATATATATATATATATATATATATATATATATATATATATATATATATATATATATATATATATATATATATATATATATATATATATATATATATATATATATATATATAGTTTATTTAAAACAATTAGTTACAAATTTCGCTACACAGTGTTTCACGCCAGAAGGCGATCATCAGGCGAATGAATACTCGTATACTATATCGTTAGACGGTTTGTGTGATGACGCTCGTCATATCGCTTGCGCTAACAATTTAAATTTGAATTATGTACTTGCACGAGCGCGCGCGCGCTTGAAGTTCTGTGCGTTGAACTTTTTTCTATGGCGGCACTTCGTGAAAAGCTCTGATCTCTTTTTCAACGTTTTGTCCTTATTCGATTTCAGGATAAAAATCTTTTCTTCCAAGCATAGGTCGCATGATCTTCCGCCGGCAGTGTATGCAGGGACACGTTTGATAATAGACCATTTAATGCTAAATGATCTACCGTTCTCTCTCAAGTTCCAGGCGTACTTCGAGAGCTCTGTTTCTTTCGCGTACTTTGCGTTCGTCAACGATTTTTTGTGGTTGTTATACCGCTCTTTAAATGGGCCTGCCGTGATACCGATGTAAACCTTCGATTCTTGAGTGTCTGTAGGTGTAATTTCTGCTTTGTAAACAACGCTAGCAGTCAGGCATCTTCCATCAAGGGGACATCCACTCTTAGCTCGACAGTTGCAGGTTTTCTCGTTGATAGTGGTCACATTATTATTTAATTGCGGTTGGAGATGGTACTTTTCGCATTGGGCATACAGGAGTAGCTAACCTTGACAGAGTTCCTGTTAAAAATCTTGTGAAGAATGGACGTTTTTGGGAAATGCTTATCGATTAGTGCTAGAAACTTATGAGCAACATTAGTTCTGACGTTTTAAGGGCATTTCCAACAATCTTGGTGTTGGTGATCGAATAAACATAATGGCAAAAACACCAGCGTTCATTACTTTAAAAGACCACAAGGACAATTTTGAATCTAACCCCAAATGCCGTCTGATCAACCCATCAAAAGGCGAACTCGGCAAAGTAAGCAAGGTCATTCTAGACGACATCAACAATCGCCTCAGAGAAAAACTCAAAGTCAACCAATGGAAAAACTCAAACTCTGTAATCAGCTGGTTCAACTCCATCAAAGATAAACCAAGCCATACATTCTTGTCGTTTGACATTGTCGAATTCTATCCGTCTATCACCGAGAAGCTCCTTGATAATGTCATTAAATGGGCGAAAACATTGACCAACATCCCCGACGACTATATAACCATCATCAAGCATGCACGTAAATCGCTACTATTCTACCAAGATAAAACCTGGGTAAAAAAGAGCCATGAATCCCTGTTCGATGTAACTATGGGGAGTTACGACGGTGCAGAGGTATGTGAACTTGTTGGTTTGTTCTTATTAAACATCTTGACTGAGAGATTTGGGAAAGATAGCGTCGGGCTGTACAGAGACGATGGCTTGCTAATCCTTAAAGGAACAGGGGGACGCCAAGCTGACAAAGCTAGAAAGGACTTACACCGTATATTCAATGAGCTGGAACTGAAAGTAACTGCTGAAATTAATAATCACCTGGTGAACTTTCTTGATGTTACCTTCAACCTTAAGGAAGAGAATTACCATCCCTATCGTAAACCGAACAACAACCCTCTCTACATTGACTCTCGATCAAATCACCCACCAAATATAATCAAGCAACTGCCCAAATCAATCAACAGTCGCTTATCCACATTATCCTCCGATGAGAAATCGTTTAAGACAAGTGCTCCTCTATATGAACAAGCACTCTTACGCAGTAACTACAACACCAAGCTGATATACTCCGCAGAAAAGCCAGAAAGTAGCACCGGAAAGACGAACCAGAAACGACGAAGAAATGTTATCTGACATAATAAGTGCTACTCTGGTTTTTGTTAAATGAATGAAATCACCGAACAAAGATTACACTCACGACCCAACGTTTCGACACTCCGGTCTAGTGTCTTCATCAGGGGTGGTCTGATGTTGAAACTCACGACCTTATATGCTGTCAAGGTGACGTCATTTACCAACAAGATGTAAATACTCTTGTGGTAAATGACTTCCGTCATCCCTATTTAAGGCACAAGGGCTCGCATTGATATGCCAGGCTTCCAAACAAAGCCTTTGACCATAACGATTGTTAGTGGTAATGACTTTAGAATCTTCCCACGCAATGTTATGGCTTGTTTCACACACGTGTTCAGCCAAAGCTGATTTTGAGCTGTTAAAATTAGAAACAGCCCTTTGATGTTCTTTCAGACGTGTGCAAAACTGGCGTTTTGTTTGACCCAGATATACTTTCTCGCAATCACCGCATGGTATAGAGTATACAGCATGTGTTTTCTGATCAGTCGGAACGCGATCCTTGGGTTTCGCAAAAATATGTCCCAATGTCTGAAAGGGTTTCAGGGAAACCTTAATACCACAATTATTAAGAACTCTCCTGATTGGTTCCGCAATTCCTTGAATGTACGGGACTATTGCAAAACCTTTCACAGCGGAATCACCCTCTGGAGAGTTGCAATGAGTCAAGGTTGGACGCCTTAAACAATCGTAGAGAAAGCTCTTAGGATAATTGTTTTCTTTCAGAATATTGGTTACATATTGACACTCATTTTCCCTAGCATCGTTGTTCGATGTTAGATCGTTAGATCGTTGTTCGATGTTCGATTCCAGCAACGATGCTAGGGAAAATGAGTGTCAATATGTAACCAATATTCTGAAAGAAAACAATTATCCTAAGAGCTTTCTCTACGATTGTTTAAGGCGTCCAACCTTGACCCATTGCAACTCTCCAGAGGGTGATTCCGCTGTGAAAGGTTTTGCAATAGTCCCGTACATTCAAGGAATTGCGGAACCAATCAGGAGAGTTCTTAATAATTGTGGTATTAAGGTTTCCCTGAAACCCTTTCAGACATTGGGACATATTTTTGCGAAACCCAAGGATCGCGTTCCGACTGATCAGAAAACACATGCTGTATACTCTATACCATGCGGTGATTGCGAGAAAGTATATCTGGGTCAAACAAAACGCCAGTTTTGCACACGTCTGAAAGAACATCAAAGGGCTGTTTCTAATTTTAACAGCTCAAAATCAGCTTTGGCTGAACACGTGTGTGAAACAAGCCATAACATTGCGTGGGAAGATTCTAAAGTCATTACCACTAACAATCGTTATGGTCAAAGGCTTTGTTTGGAAGCCTGGCATATCAATGCGAGCCCTTGTGCCTTAAATAGGGATGACGGAAGTCATTTACCACAAGAGTATTTACATCTTGTTGGTAAATGACGTCACCTTGACAGCATATAAGGTCGTGAGTTTCAACATCAGACCACCCCTGATGAAGACACTAGACCGGAGTGTCGAAACGTTGGGTCGTGAGTGTAATCTTTGTTCGGTGATTTCATTCATTTAACAAAAACCAGAGTAGCACTTATTATGTCAGATAACATTTCTTCGTCGTTTCTGGTTCGTCTTTCCGGTGCTACTTTCTGGCTTTTCTGCGGAGTATATCAGCTTGGTGTTGTAGTTACTGCGTAAGAGTGCTTGTTCATATAGAGGAGCACTTGTCTTAAACGATTTCTCATCGGAGGATAATGTGGATAAGCGACTGTTGATTGATTTGGGCAGTTGCTTGATTATATTTGGTGGGTGATTTGATCGAGAGTCAATGTAGAGAGGGTTGTTGTTCGGTTTACGATAGGGATGGTAATTCTCTTCCTTAAGGTTGAAGGTAACATCAAGAAAGTTCACCAGGTGATTATTAATTTCAGCAGTTACTTTCAGTTCCAGCTCATTGAATATACGGTGTAAGTCCTTTCTAGCTTTGTCAGCTTGGCGTCCCCCTGTTCCTTTAAGGATTAGCAAGCCATCGTCTCTGTACAGCCCGACGCTATCTTTCCCAAATCTCTCAGTCAAGATGTTTAATAAGAACAAACCAACAAGTTCACATACCTCTGCACCGTCGTAACTCCCCATAGTTACATCGAACAGGGATTCATGGCTCTTTTTTACCCAGGTTTTATCTTGGTAGAATAGTAGCGATTTACGTGCATGCTTGATGATGGTTATATAGTCGTCGGGGATGTTGGTCAATGTTTTCGCCCATTTAATGACATTATCAAGGAGCTTCTCGGTGATAGACGGATAGAATTCGACAATGTCAAACGACAAGAATGTATGGCTTGGTTTATCTTTGATGGAGTTGAACCAGCTGATTACAGAGTTTGAGTTTTTCCATTGGTTGACTTTGAGTTTTTCTCTGAGGCGATTGTTGATGTCGTCTAGAATGACCTTGCTTACTTTGCCGAGTTCGCCTTTTGATGGGTTGATCAGACGGCATTTGGGGTTAGATTCAAAATTGTCCTTGTGGTCTTTTAAAGTAATGAACGCTGGTGTTTTTGCCATTATGTTTATTCGATCACCAACACCAAGATTGTTGGAAATGCCCTTAAAACGTCAGAACTAATGTTGCTCATAAGTTTCTAGCACTAATCGATAAGCATTTCCCAAAAACGTCCATTCTTCACAAGATTTTTAACAGGAACTCTGTCAAGGTTAGCTACTCCTGTATGCCCAATGCGAAAAGTACCATCTCCAACCGCAATTAAATAATAATGTGACCACTATCAACGAGAAAACCTGCAACTGTCGAGCTAAGAGTGGATGTCCCCTTGATGGAAGATGCCTGACTGCTAGCGTTGTTTACAAAGCAGAAATTACACCTACAGACACTCAAGAATCGAAGGTTTACATCGGTATCACGGCAGGCCCATTTAAAGAGCGGTATAACAACCACAAAAAATCGTTGACGAACGCAAAGTACGCGAAAGAAACAGAGCTCTCGAAGTACGCCTGGAACTTGAGAGAGAACGGTAGATCATTTAGCATTAAATGGTCTATTATCAAACGTGTCCCTGCATACACTGCCGGCGGAAGATCATGCGACCTATGCTTGGAAGAAAAGATTTTTATCCTGAAATCGAATAAGGACAAAACGTTGAAAAAGAGATCAGAGCTTTTCACGAAGTGCCGCCATAGAAAAAAGTTCAACGCACAGAACTTCAAGCGCGCGCGCGCTCGTGCAAATACATAATTCAAATTTAAATTGTTAGCGCAAGCGATATGACGAGCGTCATCACACAAACCGTCTAACGATATAGTATACGAGTATTCATTCGCCTGATGATCGCCTTCTGGCGTGAAACACTGTGTAGCGAAATTTGTAACTAATTGTTTTAAATAAACTATTTGAATTGCTCTGTTAAAACTAATATCGAGCACTCTTCAATCTTGAATACTTTCAAAAGTTATTATTATTGTAGGGGGGGGCAAGGGGGGGCGGTCGCCCCCCCCCAATCATCCGAGAAACCATTTTTTCAAAACATTGAAATCCGGGTAGAAAATTGTTGGGGGGATTATCTGATAGTGAAAGAAGACCAGTTTACCAAAAAAAGAGGAAAAAACATCTGATTTAATTTATATATTTTGAATTACTAAAAAAGTCATTTCCATTTTCTATCAACTTGATGGTCTCGTAAATTCTTCTTACCCAAACTTCCAGAATGGGGAACCCTTATTTTTCTGAATTTCAAAAACCCTATATAGAATGTTAAATTTCCTCGGAGGGGATGTCGCCCGACGCCCCTTAAATGAGCTCGCCCCCCCCCCCCCCCAAAGTCAGGGCCCTGGCTACGCCCCTGCAGGTTTGCCGTAGCTGTGATTTTCAGCCCAAATTTGCTGAAGGTTTCGGTCAGCTGTTTTCTGGCCTTGTCTGCTAGTCTGCCTGATGTTGTTTTAATGGCAGCTAAGCCGTCATCACGGTACAGTCCGATGTTCTCGAAGCGGTCTTCTAGCTTGTTGAGGATGAATAGGCCGACAAGTTCTCAGATCTCGGCGCCGTCGTAACTCCCCATGGTTACATCAAATGCGTCAGTAGTGTTCCTTTTTGTCCAGGTTTGGTTGTTGTGAAACAGGAGGGATTGCCTTGCGTGCTTGATAATTTTTATGTCGTGATCAGTGATGTCGGTGTATTGCTTAGCCCAGCTGATAGCGTCGTCTAGTAAGTGTTCAGAGATTGAAGGGTAGAATTCTGCGATGTCGAAATTAAGAAATGTGTATTTGTCCTTATTGTTGATCGCTTTAAACCACTGGATAGTATCGTCGGTGTAAAAATATATATATAAATATATTTAGTAATAATTTTGATTTTTTTGTTTGTAGTAGATATCAGAGTGCTCAACACAAAGATTTTGTAGAGCAAATATTTATCATAATCTTAAAATATTACAATTGTCGCTTGTAATATTACAATTGTAAATTGTAATATTTTAAGATTATAATAAATATATATATATTTATATAGATTATTGAATATAAAAAATATATCCACTGTTTCCAAGTCATACAAACAGAGTGCTCAATACCGAAGTAGAGCGAAATAGATAAATAGATAAAACAACTTTGAGTTACTTCATAGATTTTATTTACTACAAATTTGTTTCGTATAGTAGGCAAAAGCCTACTACACTCGTCAGGTAAAATCGCAACTGCGCACAGTTATAGGTGATGAGACGCGATCATCACCTGACGAGTGTGGCAAGCATTGCTTGTCATACAAAACAGATTTGTTGTGAATAAAACTTTATGAAGTAACCAAAGTCTATTTCATTGTCTATTCCGCTGTACTTCGGTATTGAGCACTTTCTTCATATATATGGTTTTATTTTTAGTCCTTGTCTATATATATATATATATATATATATATATATATATATATATATATATATATATATATATATATATATATATATATATATATATATATATATATATATATATATATATATATATATATATATATGTATATATATATATATATATATATATATATACAGGGTGTCCCAAAAAAAACGGAACCCGCATAAATTAATTATGCAGTCATTAAAAATATTATTCACAATAATGTAGTTATTATTTACAGTAGTGTAATGGCTTGACATTTCTGTATCTCTGGGATTTCATATTTTTGTGCAGCATTTGTCAAAGCAAAACAAGTTAAAAGTAATGTCTTACACCTATCCGTATTGCTAGTTTTTCACTCAAAAGTGTAGTAAAAACAAAGCGACATTAACTGAGTAATAGCAACAACAAACGTAATCATGTTTCCTATAAAAGGTTTGACGAACGAGGACAAAATCAGCGTGTATGACACAGCTTTTAAAACTTTCATGGCTGTCAATTTGTGAATCATAATGCATACAACATTAATTAATGCGGGTTTCGTTTTATAAGTGCATACATAATTGATTTATGTCGGTTCCGTTTTTTTTGGGACACCCTGTATATATATATATGTAGAGAAGAAGAAAAGACAAACTTGAATTACTTCATAAATTTTATTCACTACAATATTGTTTCGTATGGCAAGCAAGGCTTGCCACACTCGTCAGGTGAAAATCGCGTTTGTTATTGCTTCTAGAGACACTTGAGACGTTATATATTTACATGGTTAGCGTTGGTGAGATGTTAGGTTTAGGATTACAGTAAAGACGGATATCTATTGGCTAGAGAGGAGGAATTTCTTCCGATGTCTGCAGGTAGACAAAAGTTCATTTCTAGAGTTGAGCGAGCAGAGTTCTGGATAGTATATGATTATAAATTTCTCGTGCAAGCATAGATTGCAACGTTTGGTAATGTTTGAGTAACTCCTACATTTTTTAATAATGTTCCATTTGAGCGAATAGTCAACGTTCAATTCCTTTAGCTGCCGTATGTGTTTGCTGAGCGCGGTTGAATGTCTGTGTTTGGCATTTCTGAATGAGTTTGTGTGGTTGTTATATCTGGTTTTGAAACTTCCCTCCGTGTGTCCGACATAGCTTTTCTCATCACCGGTGTCTTCTCTTTTCACGATCGCTTGATAAACAACGCTCTCGGTTAGACATTTACCAGATAGCGGGCAGGAATCTTTCTGTCGGCAGTTGCATTCTTTGGCGTTGTTGGTTTCTGGTTGAGTGTGCTTTGCGAGAACTGATTTGTTGTGGGTGGAAATGAGGTTGTGCATGTTTGGCATGCAGCTGTAGCTCAATTTAAGGGTATTCCTGTTGAGTATTTTGTGTAGGGGGTGGCTTAGTGGGAAGCACTCGTCGATTGCTTTCAGGAACTTGTGGCCGATATTGGTGACTACATTTGCGCTATATGGGGGATTAAACCATATTACTTTTCTCGAACGGGTGCGTTTTTGCTTTGGTGTTTCTGGGTCGTAATGAAGCTTAAATTCGTATCCGCTCTTTGACAAGGCATCTTGGTATGGTGGACATGCTGGTTCAAAGGACTGCTTATCCGAAGATATATGTGATAATCTGCGATTGATTGCTTCGGGAATTCTATATACGGATGGTGGATGGTTGCTTTGGCAATTCACGTACTGTGGGGTATTTCCAGGTTTCAGGTAGGGTTTGTAGGATGTGGAACGTAGGTCTAATGTAACATCCAGGAAGTTCACGCATTTCTTATTCGCTTCAATGGTAAGCTTGAGATTATGGTCGCCAAATACTTTGCAAATGTGCTTCTTGATTGCTTCGATTTCTCTTGGCGGCTTATTGAATGCTGCTAAGCCGTCATCTCTGTAGAGGCCGATGTCATTGCCGCACACAGGTGTTATTTTGGATAGCAGGAAAGAACCTACTAGTTCGCATGTCTCGGCGCCGTCAAAGCTACCCATGGTTTCGTCGAAGAGCGAGCTGGATTGCTTCTTAGACCATGCTGAATTTCTGTTGAAAAGTAGGGACTGTTTTGCTTGCACAATGATGGATTTCTCTTCTTCTGTTATCGCGTCGTACAAGGAGGCGAACTCTAGGGCTTCTTTAAGTAAGTCTTCCGAAATTGATGGGTAAAAGTCCACTACATCGAAACTGATGAAAGAGCGAGCAGGTTTATCTGGCAGGTTATTAAACCACTCAAGGACGGAATTTGTGTTTTTCCATTGGTTTAATTTTGTAGATTTCACGATTTCGGAATTGATCCTTTGAAGGATTTGTCTGCTGATGATGCCGATTTCCGGGAAGTTTCAAAACCAGATATAACAACCACACTAATTCATTCAGAAATGCCAAACACAGACATTCAACCGCGCTCAGCAAACACATATGGCAGCTAAAGGAATTGAACGTTGACTATTCGCTCAAATGGAACATTATTAAAAAATGTAGGAGTTACTCAAACATTACCAAACGTTGCAATCTATGCTTGCACGAGAAATTTATAATCATATACCATCCAGAACTCTGCTCGCTCAACTCTAGAAATGAACTATTGTCTGCCTGCAGACATCGGAAGAAATTCCTCCTCTCTAGCCAATAGATATCCGTCTTTACTGTAATTCTAAACCTAACATCTCACCAACGCTAACCATGTAAATATATAACGTCTCAAGTGTCTCTAGAAGCAATAACAAACGCGATTTTCACCTGACGAGTGTGGCAAGCCTTGCTTGCAGTGAATAAAATTTATTTATTGTAGTGAATAAAATTTATGAAGTAATTCAAGTTTGTCTTTTCTTCTTCTCTACACGCTCTACTACGGTATTGAGCACTCTATTTATATGATTCAAAACTGGATATTTGTACATATATATATGTATATATTTATGATAATCAACTACAAAGCAATTTCTATTACTATTTTCAATCCCCTCTTTCCGTTTAAGTAGACTATTCCTGTTCACTCCCCTCACCCTTTCAAACTGGTTATCAACATAATTATAATCGGAACAATACCCCGTTTTACCAAAAACCCATTAAGTTCTCCTAACTTTTTCTCAGAAACATTATCCGAATTACAAATTCGCCTCAAACGTAAACCTTGGCTATAAGGGATCGCTCTCTTAAAGTGTGAAAGGTGACATGATTTAAAATTCAAATACTGATGCGCATCAGTAGGCTTAGAATAAACATCAGTATGAAACGCACGTAATCCACACGTCCAGAAAAGCAATCTCCCGCAAACCAATTTCCCATGTAAACCTAATGTTCTCATGAAATAGGTTCAACTTTGCGAGGAAATTACTCAATTCATCCCCGTCATGACGCCATATCATGAAAACATCATCAAGAAACCGCCACCAAACCCAAGGCTTCAACTCACAAGAATCCAAAAATCGCTCCTCAAAATACCCCATAGAAATATTTGCAAAACCGGGAGAAAATTTAGTCCCAATAGCCATCCCCAGTTTTTGTCGAAACACATTCTCATCAAACTCAAAGAAATTATTTTCTAAAACCAGTTTGCCAAGCGAGACTAAGTCTCTATATTCCCTTCTGCTTTATTCAAAGTCAATCTAAGGGCTTCAAGGCCCTCACTATGTGGTATATGAGGATATAATCCCACAACATCCATAGTGCACAAAATCGCAGTCGATGGAATATGACCTAAGTCCTCCAATCGCTGCAAAAATTTTACTATCCTAATAACAGACGGCACACCCTCTACCAACGGCTGAATATGAAAATCAAGAAACTCAGAAATCCTTTCCGTAGCCGTACCACAGTTAGATATAACTGGTCTACCTAGACCAAATTCAAACTCAAGAGATATTAAGAACACGCGCTAGTCTAATGTCTACGATTGTGACGACCCACGTACATGGAAGTCCGTATGTGTCAAATGTAGACAGGTGAGATCGCTGGACGGTGGTTTAAGTTGTTTTTAGTTGTATGTTATTTTGTTATCTGTCATGTTTTGTCACGTTTAATTTTATCAAGTTTTGTCATGTTTTGTCATGTGTCTTGTAAGTTTTTGTTAGCTATTGATGTATTAGGTGTAGTTATTAAGGACTTGCCGTAATTAGGGATACTGTGGCGAGTATCCTGGCACTACATTGTTTTATATAATGATTTAGTTGTTGTCGAACATTATTAAATTTAAGTTTAGAAAATTAATCGCGGACTCTGTAAAGGTTAACAATGTTGTTTTACTGTCACATTTTGTGTCTGCTTCATGTTTTGAATTTATATTTTGTTATTGTTAGGTTATAAATTTTGTTCTGAAATGTAAGTGTGTCTCTCGATGGTTTGTCTATGTGAGAAAGGCTGGACCTGATATAAAACAGTTTAAGGTTGCTTGTCCACGAAAGACTGGCTAAGCCTCTCTACCCAAGACCAATTGGCCAATTTTATTAGTAAAATACCTTAATTACAGTCGATAATGCTTATTAGAGATTTATCATCGACTGTTTAATTTTACAATAAACCCAACACCGTATGCTGTCACTCAAAACAACTTCTGACAATCACTAAACTTTTCGAGACTAATACAATTCTTCATCGACATGTTCGTGTTCGTAGCTTCATTGGTACTTGTTACTGAAATCTTGCTCTTTGATTCCGGTTTTAGTCCCTTCATTGCATCTCCTCTGCCACTGTTTTCCTGTAGTGTAATGGGCCAATGATTATCTGGCAAGGTCAAGAACACCGGACCGTTCCATCAAATATCTGCTCCTGCGAGCTGCGCTGTCTTCAGTCCTCTGGATGGTAAGTCGGCCAGATTCCCTTTAGTCTAATCCCTTGTACTCTGTTCTGTATAAACAGCTTCCACGTTTTCCTCATTCCTCTAATTCTTCCTTAAACACATCCAATAGTATAGTAATATCTCAAGTGTCTCCCTTCATTTGACGGCTTATAATTAACTGATATTCAACAGGAATCTTTTCCATCAAAACTAGAATCAACAGACTTTTTAATAGATCGTGTGGCATGAACATTTCACGATTGATGATTTCGAATTTCATTACAAAGAAGTTTGCCAAGGTTTTATAGTTTGGTGTAAACGGCAATTTTGGATGAGCAATGTCAAAAAGTGGGACTTGGGATTTTTACTGAAACGAAACGAGTAGAAAAAATGGAGCGAGATACGGGATTGAATGAGACTTTTGGAGACCATCTTTTAACCACGAGCCAGATGAATATTGTAAAATATCACGTGTTGGGATGTGATTATATCTGCAGATCCCCTTTCTTACGAGCATAGTCAGAGAGGCAGAAGTAAAAAAGTACATGTTTACTTACCGTATCCAGGGGCCATTTCATTTATACTTATATTGTACCTGTAAGTCTAAAAGGGCATTTCTGTATGCTGAACGCGTGAAAATTTCTTGTGGTCACTAGCCAACACATTTTTCCTGTTTTTTTTTATAAAATTATATTATATATTGCCAAAAATGGCAATTTCAGATTTATTTCTGGGAAAAATCATTTATGTAAAAATGTAATAAAAAACTACATATAACACATTAATATGGATACTTTCAGTTTTATTGTTTTTGTTGAGTTATATGAGCGTTTGAAACCGTGTTTTCAGACTAGCATACTAGTGCCCAGGAAATTAGCGCTATTTTAAGAGATTTTTCCATTTTGAAGCAGCAATAATTTGAAAACGGCTTGAAAAACCTGGTTAACCATGACGGTGTCTTATGATAAGCTTTCTGATAATAAAAGTTATTTTTCAAATGAATGAACTTGAAAGTTTGCGATTTTTGACAATTTATTAACAGTTTTATAATAAAACTGAAGAAAAAGTGTTGATCCAACAATCAATTATACCTGCAACGGACAATTTGGGAGCAAAATGAATTTGCCCCGCGGCCCGCGAGCAGGTAGGTAAAATTACATCTGCCTCCCTTACTACCAGAATTGATCGGACTTTAGCCCATCTTTGCTTCATAGCTTGAGCCAATTAAATTGCTGAAAATATGATTTAGGGTAAAACACTAATCTAAATTACCACCCTTCACCATTTCCACCAAGTGATGCGCAGAAACTCCGAAAACGTGTTATATACTTCTAGTTCTGTGACTTCTAGTTCTATTTCGATTCCGGAATGGCAGAGTCCAGCGCACTGAGCTTTACTAATGTATCTGGAGGAGCGGCTCCTATACTTGCTTCAGTAATCGGAGTGTCGCCAAAAACATGGCGGATTTCGGCCTCTGCTGACGCCAGATCCACGCCATATGGTTCCTCCATAGAGATTATAAAAGAATAGAGGCGGCATCCTGATTAAAATTCAGTCAAGCTCGCGGGACAAATTGAAGCTCGCTAATGGGGGGCAAATTTAAGACCCGGATCAAATGCCCGGATGTAACATCTTACACCTATTGGCTGTTGATCGACTGTTCACAACAACAGATTGAGAAAGCTGAGAAAAAACTTTTTCCGATTTTTTCGCACTAAGAGTTTTTTTAATAAAAACTAAGGCGAAAATGTTAAAGATTAGTGCGGGATTGCCTTGAAAGGTTTGAATTTTGTGTTTTGAATACAGGATAAAGTTGGGTATGTTTAATATTGAGTATTTGTGAGCGAAAATGCAATTTTTGTATTCGAAAAGTCAGATGAACACACTAGAAAAGTCCTTAAAGTTTAAATAAATCGCAGTATTGTGGTTGTACACCTTGTTGCACCTCTAGAACAATGTTGATAACTGTTTGAAGGCAAATAAGTTCAATTTGTGTCCAGATGTGGGATAATTTAGCAGATATTTTGCAAAACCTCGCTGCGAAAAGCCGGTCAAAAACTGGTTGCTATGCGTTGCTAGGGAGAACCTAAGGTTGAAAAACTCTGATATTTACACAAAAATCTGGCTATCTGCGCCTAAAATTACAAAAACTAGGAAGCTAAAAACATGTTTTCCTAGTATAGTCAGTATCTGTGTGCATACTGGTCATAAAACAAGCAAAAATTGACAAAAACAGTATGCTTTCATCGCTACACATCCGGGACCTAAATTTGCCCCCCATTAGATTTGTTCAATTTGTCCCGCGATTCGTCCCCAGATGCCGCCTCTATTCTTTTATAATCTCTATGGGTTCCTCAGCCTAAAGGTATTTGCCACTGACTGGGCTCAATTGTAAAGCAGGCTCATCTTTCACGCCCCCCTTTTGTTTTTCTTTTCAAAATTTTTTTTTGTTTTTTAGTTTTTGCTGTAAATTTTGGGAGTTTTAAAAGCTTTTTTCACGTTTGCTGGACGCTTCACCAACTTTTGAAAAACTTATGCGCAAGTTTTACGAGTTATCGCGGACAGGAAAGGACAAAAAACCTCGAATTATATTGGTAAAAACAATATTTCAAGGGGCAATTGGTTTGGTATAAAACCGAAAAATTTGAAGTTCTCATTCACGAGCAAAAAACAAAATATTTCCAGCTAAAATTGTTGAGTATAACGTACTTTTAGGAACGAGTATTTTTATCTTTTAAGTCCGCTTTGTTGTACATCAACATTTGTTATATGGTTGTTTGTATGCCTGGTTTTTACAATCATGCTTTAATGTTTTTGAAATTGCTTACATGCCATCGGCATCTTGTTTTGATGTGAACGTTATATAAATCAAGGCTTTTAGTTTCTTAACTGTCTTGAATGTTTATTGTAGATAGTAGAACTGAAAGTCTTGCATTTTACAAATATTTTGCAATTTACATACACGTTTTTGTGTCTCCTATAGTATTTTCTGCAAATAATATTGTATATAATTTTGCTCACAACGTTCAAGCATATAGTTCAAGTATGCTTGCTTGAGTCAAGCTTTCTCTCTCTTTTCCCCCTATATTTAAGCTTGTGTTTTCTTGAATAACCAGTATATAATCTGACTATTATAATTGTTTACCTCAAAACCATTCCACAACAATACAGCTGAAAGATGTATTATTTGTTTAAACTATTTGAATTAACTAAGGTATAATTTTTCACTGCCAACACTCCACAGAGATAAATACTCCACACAAGAAATGTAATATGTATGATATGAAGTGAGGAAATTGACTGCTGACAATAAAAGTACAGTATTAAGATGCCTAATCTAAATCCCCAATTGCATGGAAAGGATGAAGCTCTCATCTCTCCATTATCCATGCATCTTGTGCATTCCCAATTTTTTCTCCTTATGATTTCTACTGATTTTGTTAACAACTTATTAAATAATGTATTCTTGTTTACTACAAAACTAATCCACAGTGATACACTTCTTAGTTGTATCAAAGTTTATATTTAAAGTGAAAAAAATCAAGGTTTAGTAATTATTAAACTAACAATGAGTCATTGAAGAAAAACACCAACCCCACATTTAGCAAGAGTAATCCTAACTCCACTTGAGCACTGTATGCTCCCTGTAGAGGCATGAGGATATTATATTATGCTGATACTATAGTAAAAATGCTAAATCATCTGATGGTTGAGCGGATGACGTGAATCTCCCATCTCTGCATTGGTCGTGCAGATGTTTTCTGAAATTACAATAATTCCTAAAACTACATTGTATACTATTATGACTATGACATAACTATCACTGTGTTGTCCAAATGGGCTTTTATTTCTGATCTCTTCTCAATTTTGATGTGGTATTGATAATAGATTGTTAGTGCAACATTTGAAGAAAACAGTTGTACTGCACAAAATATTACACATAATACGACATATATCCATGTTGACAGTCATGGTAGAATACATAATAAGTTAGGGTGGGAGTGTTTTGCTCTAGTTCTTGGTACATTTCATTAAAATCTGCAATAAAATGAGAAACAAATTTACCACCTTGTTTGTGTTTAATTGATGTATAGGAACATGCAAGGCAATAATTAAAACCACTGAGTGTGCAGCACTCCCCATGATGAATAACCATCAGGTGTTGGACAGTAAAATAAGAAATGAGGTTCATAATGCATCTTACCAAACACATTACTCAAAAAAAGAAAAAAAATCCCAGTAAAATGTAAATTTTATGGGGTTTAAAGGCATGACCCAAAATGTTATCTTATGCACCACTGACACTACATTGCATTTCAAAAACAAGCTTAGTTCATTGCCTATTTATCTACACTTCAATCTACAATTATTACTATGCAAACAGAAATCACAGAGGCATAGATGTTTTTATCAGGCACAGAGAGATTGTTCCACACTGTCAAGTGATATAATTTACTTCAGTATCAAACTGCAAATGGGCAAACATTAAATCATGGATACATGACCATAAGCATTCATCAAGGAAAACTTGTTGTCTATATAAATAATATCAAAAACAGCTCTATTAAAGTAAAAGTCAGTGCCTGATGCTGAAGACAGAAATGTTTATACCGATATACCCAATAAATAAACAGACTTTGCATCAGCGTTTGACAAAAAATTTTTACGCACTTCTGTAAACTTCAGGAATCAAAATGCAAACTTAGCCAGTAAAACGGTATAAAATTGAAAGTTTCGAGATTCTTACCTGCTAGAAGAAAAATTTCCACATTATTTTTACAAATCCTTGCGTCCACGAGCGAAAAAAAACCTATTTTATCTTTGACTTTTTTCCCGAAAACAACCAAGCCATAAAAGTTTTTTTCAAAAACCAGGGGGGCGAAGGTCTTTTTAAAAGCTTGGGATCGCGGTTGGTCAGTGGTAAATACCTGTAGGCTGAGGAACCCATTGAACTATAATAGATCTGGAACGATAACTTCAGTGTTTTGAACCTATGATTGGCTGAAGCCGGCGCGCTGGAAAATCAACATTCAAAAAGACTGGGGAGAGGTTGGATTTGGTTTTCGAGGAGTGAGAATTTTTGTTTTTCGAGCAAAAATTGGCAAGAAATACACTGTTTTTGTCGAAAGACATCATTGTTTTGGATTCAGACCAGGTTTTCTGTTTAGTTCCTACTGTCTTACACCTATCTGCAGCAAAAAGTGAGCATTTTGACTTTAATATTTTAAAAAAATTACAAATGTTTGTACGTGTCAGAGAAAACTTTGCTCTTGAGCTAATAAAAAATACATAATAAAACTTTTAGACAGTCCCAAACTTATTTTGCAGTGAACGCCAGGTACTCCTCTTTATCCTGAACTTTTAATCCTTGCTTTAACCCTTTCAAAACATGGAGAAATTGACGTTTTTCATGTATTTTTCGTAAACAATATTTTTTAAATGCATTTTTTTCGACCCTAAAACGTTCAATCTTCCTAAAACTTCGCATACAGATGTATTTTGCATGGAGTTAAATATTTCATGTGGTTTCGCGTCTTAGTTCTTACTTGAACTTTCAAAAACTCAGAAAAAGTAGCCAAAATCTGGCGGATTTTTCGTAATTTTCGCCTTTGCTTCAACATTTTTCCGTGATAGTACGATTTTTGTCAAATTTTATAACATATTCTATAAATTCAACTGTCATTGTTTAATTATTTCTGAATCTTAGAGATCTGTTAGTAGATTTAAATAAAGAATTTTACGGATACAAAAATGGTATATTTTTCACGAAATTCTTAAAAAGGACTGGGTCTACCTGCAAAGTGAACACAAAGTCGGCTTCAATTTCCCCCCCTGACTTATCGTTCCAGATCTATTACAGTTCAATGGAGGAACCATATGGCGTCAGCAAAGGCCAAAATCCGCCATGTTTTTGGCGACACTTTTTCATGCCGAGCCGCTCCTCCAGATATATTAGTAAAGCTCAGTGGTCCAGCGCCGCCGATCATATTCGAAAGAATTCCGACAAGGCTCGATGGATAACGACCACCAGTTCATGTATGCAATTTAACTTCCCGCCAAATTTTGTTTTGACTACGTACAGATTTTGAAACGCAGAGAGCAAGTAAAATCGTTAAAATTTATGTTTCATTTGTAAAATGCACAATTCTACAATCAAGTTATCATCAAGTAGTGTGAAAAATGCCAGAGAGATTGCCAGTATGCATCTCTTGCCGTGTAAGATACAACACAATGGCGAAGCGAAGGTTGATGAATATTTTGATTGCAGTGTCAAATGTGAACCAAAGGGGAAACAAAAAGGTATTTGTTTATACTGTTTGATGCGCTAATGATATATTTCGGCCTAAAAGCCTGACCGAACGTGCAGGTCGTACAGGGCACTTAAACAAGTTGGGGCCATTCCATGGGTTGCTCAAAAGCAATTTCTGGGAGGTTATCATTGTCGGCTTCCTTTGATCTTTGCAATTTTCTGTGGAGTAAGGTTAAAAATTCCAAATTTCTGAGAGGTATTTTGTGTTGGTACTTTGATGCTTGGGTTAAAAATTTCCAAAGCTTATGCACAGGGGGGGGGGGTGGATTTTATGTGGAATGACTGGGGATCTTACTGGCTGTCTGCATTGCCATAAGTCCTGGGACGAATAGAGCAGAAACACAAATTTGTGTTGTTTGCCGGAAGTAAGCTTGCAACAGCAGTAGAATAGAAATGCTGAGTCAGCCTATTTTTTACAAGGAGTAGAGAATTTATATACTTATCAATTATTGGACAAGGTTGAGCGAAATATCGTGATTTGTTAGTAGCGACAAGATTAATTATTTGCTGATGCCTAAGGCTGAGGCAAATAATTGATTTGCTAGATACCAACAAATCACAATATTTTGACAGAACCAAGTTCAATATTTGTTCTGTCATTCTCTTACATAATTTATAATGATAACTAGGAACAACAATTGTTGAGAAATTCTGAAGGCAATGTTCAGCTCTCAACAATGTTTTTAGCTCAGCTGTCAGCAATGTTTTTAACAAAATAAATGTTACATCATTTGCACACAGTTATCAAATTAGCTGACCAATCAAATTTGATTTTAAAATGTATAAAAAGACAATAATAATTTGTATGTATGTGTGTTCATAGCCTTTATGTTGTGAAGTATGAATTGTTGGGAACAACAATAGGTGGATATTTGCATTCTTTACCCTATTTTATACTGGGATCATCTTATGTAAGTGATATATCGGATTTCCAGTGACAAACAGTGATGTCGATAGCACTCGAAATAATCCTGTATGGACAAAGAACTGTTTAAACTTGCACTTTCTGAATCACTAGAAAAACTTAACAATGTTGGATTGAATTTGAAGCAAAAGTACAGTAACTCGAAGCTTTGTCTTCTGTAAACTTTTAATAAAATATTTTCTATCAAAAACCTGGCTGATCATATGAAATTTTTGTATGAAATCATGTTCAACAGTCCAACACACATAATATTTCACTGACAAGTTGTGAGAAGTTAGGGCTTTGTTATGAGGATTTCACTGTCAAAGCGTAACAAGGCAATTATGAAATGTGTAATTAAATCCTCATTTCATGTGCTTATACAACAGTCCCACTTGATATGACAGTCCAGTTGGTTGAATTTACATGTGTTTATATAAGAAAATTTTTCCTTGCTTTTTGTGTCAATTCAGTTATTCCCTTGTGGAAAAGTTCTTATTCTGTCTACTTTGTATGTAATTAATATTCTCACCTCTCACAGTGGAACTCTATGTCCATAAAACAATTTATCATGATAGGTTTACATTAGGGTTAAGGACTTGATTGGGTTTAGGGATTGGATTAATTGATTTAATTTTCTCTATGGTTGAACATGGAATTGTCACCAGATCGGGCGATCTGTGCTGTGTAACCTGACCGATCATAAATTTGATTTCTGTGTTTTTACCCGGCGTCCAAAAGAAAATACTGGAGAAAATGGAAATAGCGTGACAACTAAGGTTCAAACCAACGCAGTAAATGCAAACATCAATTCCTAAGATACAGAAATGGTTGAAGAGAACCAGAACAGCGTTTGAAACACTTTGGAGCCAGCACCTGAACGGAAAGTGGAGTCATCTTCGGAGAATTGGTAATTCATTCGTGTGCATTCAAGGTGGAAAAGCCGAAATTATAAAAATTCAAAGGTGATGTAAGGGACTTTATGTTGTGCTTCGGGCTGATTTCAAGCATGTTGTTGAATCTCGATGCAGTGAAATAGATGCAATAACAATGTTAAGAACAATTCTTGAAAGGAAATCGTTGCAATTAATTCAAGAAATCGAGTGTGACTACATAGCTGCATGGGAGCACACAAAACTAATACACCATTACACCGACTTCCATGTTCTTGTGTCATCATCGTCATGACAATTGTCTAATGCTGAGCTTTATTAATAGAGCCTGAACTTCTTTAAAGTTAAACCATTATTGATCAGATGCCTTGGGAGTATGACCCCTTGGAAGAACTGCAATGCTTTCGTATCTGCGAAAGATTTGAAATTGGTCGATACAGTTTTCTACTTGTTCTTTGTTGTATTTTTTGTGGGCGAGAACAATATTTGCCAGTTTCCAACACACAAGTTCTCAAGGATTTTTTTAACAAGACAGTTAGTGACGGAGCAATTTGACGAGCAGTTTCTGTTAATTATTGCGCTTGAATTCCTTCTGGATCTTGGGTTTTGTTAACGTCAAGAAAGACATCAGCGTACGGAGAAAACATACGTTTGATGGAGCTACGAAGAGTTTTAAACTTTTTACGAAATATTCAGTTGGTGTGGGAGATTTCTTAATTCTGCAACAGTATTGTAGAATTCATCCAAGGAAAATAGTTTCGACCCTTTACTCTCGTTGATGGTATGTGTTGCGCTAATGCTTCTGAGAAAGCTTTCTTCCATCGTTGCCAGTCGTGGTTGATATTATCGTAAGTTGTAATCAGGGAGTCTGGACTTGAATACTCAAATTAAGTTCGTGAGTCCACAAAATCACCTTGACGATAATTATAGACCTTTCTGTGTACCTTTGGCACTTCAATAACATGGTGATCCGTGAAAAGTTCTGCTTGAGCGGGAGACAAAACATCACATATTTTGACTTTGTTTGGAAAATTCGTGAGAACGAGATCAAGCGTGTCCGAACCTCTAGTAGGAGCGGTATTAGGTTGTTCCAGGAAATGGTCATGGAGCAGTTCCACGAAAGTATTTTCGTTACTACAGTACCTGATGTTTTTTCTGGTATGTCCCATGATATATGGGGCATATTGAAATCTCCTGCAAGCACAATGTTTGTGTGTCGTAAACCAACATCACCAATAAAGTCATTGAACTTGTCCAACCACCAGTGATCTGAGTTAACAAGAACAAATCAATAAACCATAGGCGGCCCAAAAATGTCTGGTTATTTCGTGCACCGCAAGCGCGATCGGTAGCGTGTCGTTTACATATAAAAATGCATAAGGTTTGGAAATAAATTTAACCTGACGAACATTTGACTTTTGTTAAAGACAAAATACATCGCTCGCGGAATTAAAAACATGTAAAAAAGTATAACACATTAATCTCCGATAATTTTACTACTCATACTCAATGAAATTTGTCTTCAATGTTTCCGAATGGCTGCAAAATTTGAACATATTTTTCATGTATTGACAAAAATTTCTTGTCCCAATGCCGGATGCCAGAGGTTGGCGTACACGTCAGCATTTAAAAAGTATTTATACGTTCCTATTGGTGCACTTTCACTGAAGTATTCATTTAAACCAATAGGAGCTTATAAATTTTTTTTAAAGCCTGACGTGTACGCCAACATCTGGCATCCCGCATCGGGACAAGAAATTTTTTGTCAATACATGAAAAATATGTTCAAATTTTGCAGCCATTCGGGAACATTGAAGACAAATTTCATTGAGTATGTGTAGTAAAATTATCGGAGATTAATAAATGTGTTATACTTTTTTACCTGTTTTTAACCTGTTTTTGCCTGTTTAACAAAAGTCATATGTTCGTCAGGTTAAATTTAGTTGCCAACCTTATGTATTTCATGTATGTAAACAATACGCTACCGCTTGCGCTTGCGGTGCACAAAATTACCAGACATTTTTGGGCCGCCTATAAATAAACTTGCATTTAAGTGGTTGTTATTTCAGCCATAGATATTTCCAGGTCATGACCATCTAGAATTTCTCGTACAGAATTTGAATAAGAAATGTTTATGGTTAACAATACTCCACCACCACGAGATCCTGATTGTTTCTGAATATTTCATATCCTGAAAGCAGTATTTCTGAGCTCTTGGTATCCTCATTAAGCCATGTTTCGTAAGCACAAACAATGTTGGAGTCTTGAGAGTAGACCAAGTTTTGGAAACGTTCAATGTTATTATCTATCAGACTGTTTCTGTTGTTACGTTTATGTAAACTCATTAGACTTTGGGCGTTGAGTGCAAGGCATTTCACAATTTGCTTTTCGTGATTTGAGTGTTTGTAAGGTCCAGGATTTGTTGCGACATCTCCGGCAAGAGTAATATAGAAGCATGCGAGATCCTGCGATTAATTTGTAAGTGTAATCCGTGGCAATAATGGATATTGCATTGTAAGTTAATTTTTTCAATACAACATCACGGGTGGATGCCCATAGATAACATAGTTTTTCAGGCAGAGTTCGGAGTAGATTAAGATCTTTTTAGAACGGGTTTGGTAACATCAGCATCTCGATTAACTTTCACGGAGAATTTCAGAATTGAAAAAAGAGGTAAAATGTTAGTTATGAAGCGTCCTTTTTTGACCATACTTATATTCTCATATGAAGTGATTCTTCTAGTCATTGCTGAATTCAGATCTTACTTTGAATTTCGCTTAATTTATTCAAGTAGTATTAATTTATTGAACTCATGCAATTCGATCAGAGATTATACCAGTTGTCAATCTTCGTGCTTTTGCAAGGTAAATCCTATGCGGTTCAATTCACTGTGTAGTTTCAGTAATATGTAGAGATCAGTGCGCACAGAAACATACTTCGTAATTTCTTAAATATAATTAACTAAGTTTGCCAACTAAATCAATTACGTACATACGTCCCATGAAATAAAGCATAAATACACAGAGAAAACGTAGCGAATTGCAAAGTGAAGAAGATCAGTGTGTTCCTCGATAAGTTTACTGCCCTTACGGTGAGTTTTTGTTTCGAAAACTGCTTGAAAACGTTGTGTGCGGGTCAAAGTTTTTATTGTTTTGTTAAATTTTACGGCTGTGGCTATGTGGGATGCTCTCATCCTGTTTGTTTTGAATGACGGATGCATGCGTGCAGCGATTGGCTTGTCAAAGTTAAATTCATAGTTGAACCAATCGCTGCACGCATTCGTCATTTAAAACTTTTAGGATGACAGCATCTTGCATGGTCAAGTCGTAAAATTTAACAAAACATTAAAATCTTTGACCCGTATACAACGTTTTTAAGCGGTTTTTGAAACAAAAACTCACCGCAAGGGCAGTAAATTTACCAGGCACACGCTGGTCTTGTTTATTTTGAAATTCGTTACGTTTTTTTTTGTCTATTTATATGCTTTATCTTACGGGATGTATGAATATAATTAGACTATTTCTACCGCACTGTTCTTTTTCTTTTGCTTTACTTAATACCTAATAAATTAGATGGTGAATTTAACAAAGAAAGAACATATTCAAATTGTTCGCATTCGTGCACGTGATTATAAATTTCAGATTTATCTGACTTTGTGCGTGTTCTTTAATTCTGGTTTAAATGCATCTGTCAATTTTTCCAATACAGGAAGCATTACATCCCGGACAAACGAATTTATACACTATAGAGGATCCTAATGGTCAACAAATTTCACCGGTTGTTTGATTAAGCGGGAAATCTTTCGGATACAGTTTCGTACAAGGGAACAGCCTTTCTTTCCGATGAAGGGTAGTTTAATTTGTACTAGTCAAACTGACCTGAAAATATCTCAGTCTTTGTAAGGCTCAACTCCTTTCATCCACAAATTCAATTCACATTTGAGGAATTTATGGATCACAATAACGTCCACTTTTTGGGCATTAAACTTGACCCTCCAGGAGCTACCATCTGTCGCATACAGGCATTTACTCGAGTTTCAAACTACCCTTAATCGGAAAGAAAGGCTGTTCCCTTGTACGAAACTGTATCCGAAAGATTTCCCGCTTAATCAAACAACCGGTGAAATTTGTGAACCATTAGGAAACCGCAGAAAGCAACATCTGCACTTCCCCAAAACAGCCTACACCAAAACCCTATACAGATCCTCTATAGTGTATAAATTCGTCTGTCCGGGATGTAATGCTTCCTACATTGGAAAAATTGACAGATGCCTTTACACCAGAATTAAAGAGCACGCGAAGTCAGATAAGTCTGAAATTTATAATCATGTGCACGAATGCGAACAGTTTGAACATGTTCTCTCTTTATTGAATTTACCATCTAATTTGTTAGATATTAAGTATAATATTAGTATAATTGATGTAATTTTCAATAATTGTTACATCATCTATCGTTCAAATGACTGGTCCTTATTGCTATTAAAAGAAGCCTACCACATTCGTCGTTCTGATCCACCGCTGAATCATGGCGCACGAGCTTCAAAAGAATTAACTATTTTCCATTAGGTCTATTGAAATATGCAAGCAAACTTTGGAACTCACACTCATATTAATAGCGCAACTTTTAAATTAACAGTTACTCACACTCATATTAATAGCGCAACTTTTAAATTAACAGTTATTCTGCTGAAGATGACTTGTGCTACATGTCGAAACGTTTACAATAAAAAAATGTTGACAATTTACGGAGTATCAATAGTTTTGTGTTTTATTAAAATACTTTATGGCAGTCGTAAAGTATGCTTGTACTGCTGTACGTGTATGTGTATTGCTGTCGTATATAATTAAGCATATAAAATTGAATTTAGCCCCCATAATCTAAGTACTACTCTCACATAATCGAAGAGAGCTGCAAAGGGACTTTCTTCTGTTAAAAGAACCTCGTATTTTTTGTGTGCTTTTCACCCCTTCATCGTAAATGTTATTTCGAACTTCAAGGTCAACACTCCTCTAGCTATCCACACAGTGCTCTCTCTGTAAACTTCAATGTTTAGCTAATATTAAGCGTTTTAGAACATGATTATAGCATGTGTGAATTTACTATATGTTGGTCTTGTGAGGTCTTCAACCTCAACCTACAATTTTCTATGGCAGCTCAAAATTTACTGCAGGTGCCGCTCGCGTGCTTGTTTATTTTTTCCATCCCTGACAACCAGTGTCTGGGTGATGTGGAAAATTGTTTCTTTGAAATCGAAGACAATTGGACTAACTGACATTGACATTTGTTTGCTTTCAGCCTCTTTCCGTGGTCGAATACTGCAAGGTGAAACTGTCAATATACCAGATGGATATTATGGTACAACTGATTATTATTTTATTCCTAAGCTGTTACAATGTGCAATGTTTACAATGATTTATATAAAGTCTATTTCGTGGAAATTTAACTTTCTTATTGTCTTTAATTCAAAAGTGGGAGTGAATAGTACATTGATATCCTCCAAGATGCGAAAGACTATTTTATTTTTATTTTAATCAATTTATCACAATTAATATCTATAAACATAAACCTTACAAACACTAAACGATACTATCATCTTACAAGTAACATGTGACTGGAGAAAGGAACAGAAATTACGTCCCAATTGACACCTGACCCCTAAACTATAATAAATAACCGCTTGCTAAAATTAATTAACTTTAGTATAAACTAAAAAATATATATGTAAGTTCTCTAAACCGAGGCAGGTGCGCTGTAAAGTGTTATTTTTGCCTTATAATATTAGTCCAACTCGTGGCGAGAACACGCTTGATCTTATTTTAACCAACCTACCCGGTAAATTTGAAAACGCTATGGGGTTCGACGACGTCTTATTCACAGATCATGAACCCATTAGTGTTGATATAAATTTCAAAAACCAAAGAAAGCCAAAACTTACTTATCTCGTTTACAACTTCAGGAAAGCAAATTGGACCGGTCTTAAGTGTATTAGAATAATAGACGTCCCGAGCGATCGCGCGAGGAACAATATCACGTGAGAGAGAGGCCTAAGAGAGCGGCCATTACAGCCGTATTCTGGACAGGTACGAGAGGTAATCATGTGTTTGAGGTCAAACCAGAATTCTAAAGTAGCTGTGACTTTGTCAAATGATAATCTGTCTTCTACAAACAAAGAAAGTATTTCTAGTACATTGACAACATCTGTAATCAGCCCTACTCAAACCCAAGCAAGTAGCTCAACATCAATGCCAGCAACAACCCCTACAAGTAACCCCCCAAATTTTCAGCCCATGGGCGTCTTAACTGTGAGTCCACCTGCACCTACTGTTTATTCCACCATGGCCAATACGCCGCAACAATATAATCCTGTTACATAGCTCCACCTACCAACTAGTCAGCCAGCAACATCCCCCACAAGTATTGTACCCCAGTCCCCTGGTAGTGCAACTTTCACAACTACCAGTCCTGATTTAATAAATCTGACATATAGTTTGTCAACAAACCTAGTAACATCAGACCATAATAAGTCACTTGATACAGTGATTCCAAGGTAGCAGAAAGGTAGCGTCGAAACCACGATTGTAGAGGCCCTCTTATCCCATAATTCTCAAGTTTATTCAAGAGCAGGTTGTGCGGGACTTTATCGGGAAAGATAGCATCAACTTCTTTACCGTTTGCGACGGATTCCAGGATGTTAGTGTATACCTCCAACAGTTGTGTTGTGGTTGATATGCCCCTAATAAGACCGTGTTGTAAGTCATAGGTTAGTGGCTCCAGATGTTGATAAGAACAAGACACCTGCTAAGGCGTTCACTCCGCCTGCCGAAACGAAAATGGGCACAAGGCCAGGCAGGGCTGTAACTAGAGAGTTCATTGGGGGTGGGGTATATTCACTTATTTCTGTTCTGCCCAACTAATTCCTTTTTAAATCAATTATTATTAGGGTACCTTCCAAGGCATTTTACAAGTAAGACATTGCTAGCACATCTTTTGTAATCACTAAGATAACCAAAAATCAATGTCTGAGTGACTTGCCAGGCACTCTGTCCAGAGTCCTAGTAGGATTGCATTTTTGAGAATTTAATTTAAATTAAAGACTTTCATAGTACATATGTTAAACAAGATTCTTTTGTCATAATACCACCAACATATAGCTGTTTTATTTTGCAAGTAAAGAAAATTTTTTTTAAAAGTCTATACAATACATCAATATATTAACCTGATAGCATCATTTAAATCTATTCTGTAGCACAGTGCCTGAAGTCTCCATGATATAATTTGTTGGGAACTTTAGACTAACATGTGTATTCCTGGGATTGGAATGTAAAATGTCTCTTACCTTTTATAATTATATGAGATCCCACAAGCAAATAAATCATTTTGCACGAAATATTAGCATCTCAACATAGGGAGAAATAGAAAACCAAGGAAAGAAATCACAAAGTGTTTGGAATTAGGAACACATTTCCTAGACTCATTCCTTAATCATGGAATGATGAAGTCTATCAGAATTTGCCGTTTTAATACATTTCTGGAGCAATGTTTTGATAAAGAACCTTCCTGTCCCTTTTTGTTAACTATTACATGTTAAAAATTGTGTTTTGCATATAGATATTTCAGTAGAATTTGCGTTTGATTCTTGTGTTGAAATTTCTAAATTTCCTTAAAAGTAGGAACACAACAGAAAATGACGGAAACACGCTCTCAAAACTTCACCGCGATACATCGCTCCTCGGTAAAGATTCGCGGTGGAATTTGTCGTTTTAAAACACTTTGCATGAGAATCTTTGCATGTAAAACCTTCTTGCGGTTTAGATGTTCTAGCATAGATGTTAAAATGCGTGTTTTGTTGACATATTCCGCTAGAATTTGAGTTTAAACACCGTGTTTAGGTCGGCTCACACCCATGAGCGCTGCGCCAACTTGCGACACCGAAAAAAAAAACAGAAACGGGGCGATTTAAAACTCCGCCTCGCCTACGGCAGGCGGAGTAATGAATATGAATCCAACGTTCCAGAATCGGTCAGTAGTGTAAACACAAAGTGCTGGGTCATCCTTTTTAAAGACAGGGGTGATATTAGCGTGTTTCCATTGTGCCCGTACAACGCCAAGTGATAGAAACATTTTGAACAGCGAGGACAATGACGGAGCAATTACGTCAGTAAGTTCAAGCAACAGTCTACTAGGAATACAATCTGGTCCACAAACCTTTTTAGGGTCTAAATGGCAAAGCATTTCGATGACATCAAATTCTGTCAACTTGATGTCTGGCAGTATACCATTTGAAGGTGTAGATGTTACATAAGGCATGGTAGATGCGTCTTCTCGGGGAATTGAAAACAGAATGGAAAAACTTGTTAAGGGTATTCTGTCTGATATAAAGGAACCAGCATCTGTTCGTTGAGATTTTGCCGCGTTGTAGTGATTAATCTTACCGCCGACCAGAGGCGTTTGGGATTCTCCACCAAAGACTCAGTTTTTATTGCAACCCTTCTTTTTCTTCGAAATAAGCTGTTTGGTTTGACGTCAAAACGACTTGTATACTTCTCAACGTCTAGCAAGCTAGGATTGGGTTTTCTTAATTTTTTTTCTTTGCGTACTCTTCTTTGTAATTAGATGTATAATAGCTCCTGTCAATCCATGGGTGATCATATGTATTTTGTGCTCTGTGTTTCGGGATTTGGTTGTCAACAGCTGAGAGAAATAATTCACACCAGTTAAAAAGCGACTTAATTGTCGATGTTATCAAGAACATAACATTGAGCTTAAGGGGTATTCAATAGCATTTCTTTCAGACCAGTCCAGTTAGCTTTCTTGAAATTATAGACGGAACGCTTTGCTTTAGGTTTCTTCTGGATTTTCAGGTTGATGTTAAATCGATATCCTTATCCACCTATTTGCGATGAAAATGTGTTTAAATCTTTGGTATTGATGTTAAAATAAGAACAATTTTACCGAGCGCCCAAGCGTCCGTGTGCACGCTTTTCGCGCGTGTGCACGCTTTTCGCGCAAATTCTGTAAAAAATCCAAGAAGTAGCGAAAATATTTTTAAAATCCTATAATATGGCTGCCATAATCAAAACAATAGTATAAAGTAAAACAATATTTCAGCAAGCATTTTGTGATTTTATTCAATTAAATGATATTTCAAAAATACCTTCCAAGTCAATCGGATATTTTTCTTAATATTTACAATGGTGTTTGCGAGTTTGTTAATACTGTATATAAATGTTGGCAAAAAATTTTATGAATGACTGTGAATCACAACAATCGCAAAAATAAAACAATATGTTCAACAAACCTTTTGTGATTTTATTTACTAATTATAATTTCAAAAATACCTTTGAGCATTTCTAAACATGTCTTCAGAGACTTTTGTATTTGCTCGTTTGTTCATTTTAAAAATGCGAATTAATTTATAAAAAGTACAACTTATATACTATTGCAGAAAAAGCCCTATTTCAAACCAAAGTTATGTTGAGTAAGTGAATAAATGACACGTTATCAATAAATCACAGATGGAAGTATAATTTTGTGGAAACAACACGTAAATTGATCATCGCAAAGCTTTCGATCCATTTATATAAGCTCGGATCGGGCTAATAACAATACATTATTATTAGCACTGGTGAAGTTCGAGCTTACGGATAGAAAGCTTTGTGATAGTAAATTTATTACGTGGTGTTTCCCCAAAATTATACTTTGATTGATAATCACCGTGCAAGCATGCAAGGAACTTAAATCACAGATGTTTTGCTTACATTATGCTATCACTCTCTTATGCCGTAGTCATGCATTGTCACACTGTCACTAACTAGTTGCTTGCTGATCGAGGCAAGATTTTAGTTGCGTAAATGGACCATCCCCCAATTAGACAAACTTTTAAATTCAGACACAATTTTAGCACAGTTGGAAAAAGCTTCCTAAATTTAGTGAAATTGTGATGTTTAATTGTAAAATATTGTAAATTGTCGAAATTAAAATGTAGTAATACAAAGTTTGCGAATTTTGTATACTTTTATACTAGCGGAAAAAGCGTTACCACATTTCCACATAGTGGTAACGCATTTCTGCGCGTAGTACAAATGTATAGAAAATTTGCAAAATTTACAGGACTATATTTTTCACATTTTACATTTTTTTGCATACAAACTTGACAATGGTATGAAATTTAGGATGCTCTTTCCAGCTGTGCTAATTACTTTTCCGATTTCAAAAGTTTGTCTAATACAGTAATAGGGGGATGGTCCATTGCATTTTATAATTATATCCCAAAGAATACCATAGAAGTAAATGATCGTAAATGCTGTTTCACACAGTTCTACTTTATTCTGTCAGGATATATTCTTACAGAAGATAGAAAACCACTAACTGATGAGGAGGTATTCCCACACTTATTTTAAAACCTACAGTTTCGCTCTTGCGTATTAATATGACCAAACTACGTATACATGAAGTGGAAGCATGCGAGTTTTGCTTGTGAGTCAGTCTACAATGATGTTAGAATTCTTGATGGGACAGCATAGACTAAAGATTGCAATGCATAGGTGAACAGCATATCAGTTCATTTTGTATACGCATGGTTGCATAAAGCCCCTTTTGCACTTCATCGTAGTGAAACGTTGCGTGTATTTCATTATTTCGTGCTTACACAAGCAAACTAACGTCGTGCATGCAAAGGTTACGGCTGCGTTACATTGCGATACGGTTCGGGTTGAAGTGGAAAAGCCTTGAGCTGAGTTTACGTTATTTTGTATTTCAGGATCGATGTTTTAAAGTTTCTACTAAGTTTTCCAACTTTACGTACTGGAACCTCGAAAACGCGCCCTGCCAAAATGACAAGATACAGAAAGCGATGCAATGGATCAATATTTCATCTGCGGTGGGACATTGCTTATGCTGTATTTTAGTTCTATATTTTCTGTACAACAGCAATGTAGTAGCTTAATGCATTTATGTACCATTCTTCTAAATCCTTAGCAGGGGTGGAAAAAATATTACTTTCTGGAGGCGCAAGAGAACATTGAAAATTTTCTGCAAATATAATCAAGTAAATCGACACTTGAAGTCTGTAAATGTGCGACTCTTACTGTACGTCGTATCCATGCATGCTCTGCCAGAAAAGTCTGAAAATCAAGCGTCCCTGATTGGCTAAAAATGCATTTGCCGCACAACATTTGTAACATTATACTTTCCTTGTATGTTTGCATGGCGAATATCAAATTTAAATATAATTTTGTGGAAACACCACGTAAGTTTACTATCGCAAAGCTTTCGATCCGTGAGCTCGGATCTTCATTGTTATTAGCACTGATGAAGATCCGAGCTTACGGATCGAAAGTTCTGCGATAATAAACGTACGTGGTGTTTCCACAAAATTATATTTTAATTTGTAACATCATTCTCTTGTATGATTCTGTTAAGTTTAGTACATTTGTACAGTATCACACTTTTGATATATGGCTCGTGAGCACTTACATCATGATCAGATATTCCTCTGAAATTTGCATTATTTTCTTCCTGGCGAAAATATCTTTGGAAACACATACATTTTCTGGGACCAAGGACCCATGGTTGGATACATTTTCTACCCCTGATCCCTTGATGATGCTTCCCTCCTCCACTGATGATGTTTTTGTGACTATACGCGAATACCGGAAATCTATGGCCCAAGCCTAATTCACACTTGTCGTAAGAACAGGGAATTTTTCCTTCTCACGTATCTTAATGAATATCTAAACAAAACAAAATGGGGGCAAATATTACATTGCTTTTGCAATGGTATAGAATTCACTCGATCACATCAGCCAGAAGTCATCCCGGATTCTTACAAGTGTGAACCAGACTTTAGTTTCAAATAGGCCTTACACGGGTTTTCCCTAATGCTATTGTCTTTACCACTGAACCTCGCATTGACGCACTACATTCTCTCAGATTCATGCAAGGCTTGGTGTTGAGGACAAAAGCCTTAGGGAAAACCCGCATAAGGGTTATTTATGAATTATGATGCGTCTAGAAATTTGCTCCTCAGTTGTTTGAGTCATTGAAAGAAATTATAAACGGGTGATAAAATAAGGGAATTTTATTTTTTTTATTTGTGCACGACTAGAGTTATTTTGTGATTTCCTGGAGTGGAGCTGATTGTTGAACTTGAATAAAAGTGTCTAAAAGCCAAAAAAAAAACAATCTAACAAAATTAAAGATAGGAAATAGACTGAATTAACTTCAGCAGATGTCTTTTGAAGATTAAAATTTACTTGAAACAACGAAAAAAAACGGCAGAATCTATAAAAAAATTTTACAAGCAAAGCCGAGCAAAGCCGTACATGTAAAAGCCGGCGTACATATTATACACGGTACTCATCCAAAAGACCAAAAGTAAAAAGCACACATTGAAATAAACAGTGAAACATACAAAAACCCAAAAATAATATTGTTTAGTAACACTTTCACTACCAACCTGCAGTTTAAAGTTGATTCCTGGACTTAAAATTTTATTATTAAATGTTGGCAAAAACTAAATCTGCTTTTCGCTAATCGAAAATCAAACTTTCTGTGTCAAAACGCATATTTCAACCTTGTTTGTTTTGTAAAACGAACGATGAAATAAAAAATCGTATTAACTTTACCTTTTTCATTGCCGTATTGAGTATAAAAACATCAGTAGCACAGAAAGTATAGTCTTCGTTTCAGCTGTTTGTCAGCCATGCTTGAATAAACATTGAAGTAAAGTAATAAACTAGCTGATCTCAAAGCATGTTCGCAACACTGGATTTTTGTAAGAGTTTAATCACATATCACGCAGAAAAAAATAAAGACGTTATTTACCGTTTCGGCCTCGGGCCGTTTTTGAGACCTCAACAAAATATTTTTCCAGTACGGACCTCCCATCCGGTAAATAACATATATACAGGGTGTCCCCAAAAAAACAAAACTATTGAAAATGATGTATTGTTAGAATTTCAATGCCTAGCACTAAATTGAACCCACGAGTGGATAAACTATAGACATAAGCGTCATGATTATTACCATTTGCGTTCAAGCGTTAAGCGTTAAGCGAAATTACGGTTTGTTTCCGGTTTTGCGAACATTGGTTTGTCCAATTAAAACGTCGCGTTTGACATCTCAAACTATAGTCAAAACAACACTTTACTGGGTGCGGTTTCATTTTCGAACTTCGTTGTTTAAATAACACAAAAATTGTTAACATGAATGAAATTCAAATACAGTTCAAATATAACGAGACAATCCGTAGTGCCATAATTGATGAACCAAGCACATACGAAGAATTGGAATTTGAAATAAAAAACGAACTTCCAAAGATAAGAGACACAGAATTTGGGTTAATGTACGAAAACCACGATGGTGAGAATGTTGTCTTGAATAAAGATCCTCGAAGTCTTCGCTTGGCAATCACGTCTTCTTCAGTTGTTCCTGGAACCGATGTAAAGCGACTGAAATTGTTAATTTTTATGGGACATTCACCGTCACAGGGAAAAGGAAAAGATTTGGACAGTCCAATTAAATCGCCGTTGAAAAAACGGTTGTGCCCTGACTCCAAAACCCTGACTATCAGTGAAAATTCTAAACCCTGCAGCAGAACCAGTAAAAAGTGTCTTTCTTTTGGACCAAGAGTGGGTAAAGCATGCAATGACGAAGCCGAACGTTTTGAACAATCTTGCCCAACAACCAGTCGATGTTATGATCATGCGTCTTCTGATATTCAAACTCACATTAGCACGCCTTTCGAGAGATACGTGAATAAATTGGAGGAGCAAATACGTTCAAAAGACAACGAAATACACGCCCAGGAAAAAAAATTGTCAGCCTTTCAAGAACGACTTAACTTAGTGAAATCTCAACAAGGAAATGGGAATGTCTGCCACAATTGCCATCTAAGACTCAACCACACGGCACGAAAATGTATGCTAGATTCATGTACCAGTTTGTTTCAATGTGGCGAAGAAAAATTTCACCCGACTGAAAATGTTGCCAAACAGTATACAATGTCTTTGAATAAACTAAAAAGCGAAAAGGAACAGATGCGAAAAGATTTGGAAGGCAAGAAAAGTGCATCTAAAAAAGTTACAACATCAATTCACAATAGAATTGAAACTGACCTATTGGAAGAAAATAACACAGCTTATTATCAAAATGGTGTGAAAAACTGGACTTTATTAAGAAAACATGTGTACGCTTTGCAATGTTACAGTAAAAAATACCTTAACGGTAAAATTCCTCCGAAGCACGAACTACTCGAAACCCTAGGAGAAGCACTCGAAGAATTTTCACCAATCGAGCGAGCAAAGCAAGCTAAACCCCGAAAACATCGCGAGTTTGCCAGCAAGAGTCTTTTAGAAAAACATGGCGTAGAGTTCCCACGAGGGCCAAGGCCGAAAGGAAACAAGCCGCTCTCAGCCTGTAATGAATCTTTTAAGAACTTAAGTTATTCCACGTCAGCAACTAACTATTCGCGTTTAGTTCCTGAAAATGAAGCCGAAGAGGAAGCACAAATTATCTTTTGTATTAGAGAGAGTTTACGTGAAAAAACAACCATGCCGTCTACGAGCACAGCCGATCATTGTGCCTTGTTACACGAAGACAATGAGCCCACACAGTCCGTAGAATGTTTATCTTTTACTGATACTTTTAATAGTGACAATAATGACAACATTAATATCAATGAAACAGTTGTTACCAGTTCAGAAGATAATGAAACTGCTGAATTGCTTCTTTCATTGTCAAGACTGAAATAGCAGAATTCGGACACAATAGTACATGCAGTTATTTACACGGAATTCCGAAAAGGCGAAAGTATAGTAAGTGCAGTACAATCAGTTTTAGTGGTTAACTAATCTATTTCATTGACATTGTGGACATCGTATTGTAACATCTATTCATATTATATTATTAATATTTGGTAATTCTATTTGGTTGTACGTGTTCCATCTGGACATTAAAGTTTATATTCGGGGATTTCAAAATGCTTAACGAAACAAAATATAAATTTTATACTATGTCTATGTGTGTGGTAACGGATAAGTTATGATATATGTATCTTTTTGACAATAACTCGACCAACCACATACAGTTACATTTTCCCAAGTCCCTCAAGATCTGTTGTATAAAAGTTTAAAATGCTTCATCAATGAGCACGTCTATATTTATATTTCAAATAAATATGATGTCAAGTTGTAAAAATTATGCATGTCTTCCATAGTAATTGTGTCAAGGGCTAATGCTGTGGCCAGTTTTAAATTTGCCTTGAATACTTTTTGAAAATGATAATTCAGCTGTGTTTTAATTTTATTAAAACACAGTTCCACGGGATTGAGATCAGGCGAGTACACAGGAGTATATAACAACTCAATTCCCATTTCAGCAAGGTACTCTTCAAGTGCCTCTCCGCCTTCGTAATGGTGCACTGAAAGGTTGTCCATTACAATAATGTCGCCCACTTCTAGCGCCGACCGGGCTGTTTCAAAATTGACTGCATGCGCAGCTTCTTCGAAGAAATTCAGGAACTGGATTGTATCGGTCGGTCCATCCAACATGTTATAATATTCAACTCCGTTTAAAGAAACGAGAAGGTTTAGAGTTGTGTTAGGATTTTCGAGCTTTCTTTCCACTTCGACACATCTTTCCCCAACAGGTGCATGCCCGTATAGACGAATACCTGCGTCTGGTGACTTTATACCTGCTTCATCGAAAAATTTTATCTTCATAGCATCTTTCGAACTTAAATAATTTATGAACAGTTGTGTATACAACATATTTGTGAATGTAAACCTCTGTAGTGCGATGTGCGAGATCTTCTTCCGGGAATATTTTTTGCCTGACAGTAGTCTTGACTTTATTGCGCGGGAAATTGTTGACATCGCAATTCCGCCTTGAACATCGCCGACCTCATCTAAAATTTCGCTTATCTCTCGCATCGAAATAGATCCTTTACTCGCCTTCAACGTTTCGATCAGTTCCAAGTCATTATCAGTTAATTTCCGATTACGTACTCCACCACGGGATTGCACGGCAAAACTGTTTCTTTGGCAAAATTCCCTCCATATTTTTGCCACTGTTTGCTGGGAAACACAGAAACGTTTCGCAATCTCAGAATAAGTAACAGGGATGTAACCGGTTGAACTATCTCCCCCGTTTTCAATAATTGTGTCCAATATTAATACTCTAAAGTCGTCTGATAAAGGTTTTCCACTAATATACGATCTTCCCAACTTATTTATTTTAAAATTATCCATTTGCTGCTTGGAGGCTATTATACAGTAACAACTACAATATGTTCAAAAATAATACGTGTATATAAATAATAAAATGTATAAGTCACGCCCAGCAAAGTGCATGTTTTGAAGCGTCGAACGTGTAGGTTTGACATGTCAAACGCGACGTTTTAATTGGTCAACGCGACGTTCTAATTGGACAAAACAATGTTCACAAAACCGGAAACAAACCGTAATTTCGCTTAACGCTTAACGCTTGAACGCAAATGGTAATAATAGTAATACTCAGTGTTAACCATTTTTATACCAGACAAAAAAACTAAACCTACGAGTGCATATTAAAAATGCAATCAAATTTTGTGCATGGGTTATTTTAGCCTATTCAATTTGGTTTTTATCAATATTACCTACAGGTATAAGTTGTTTCAGCCGGGAAAATGACGACATTAAACAAACTAACAAGATAGTATTGTTTTCATTTTTTCTAAGCCTGATTTGCTTTTAGAGTTTAGAGAAAACAATTTACAAATGTAAATAAATTCCCATGAGCAAAACAACCGTACTTTACAAAGATATTTTAATTTTTTAACAAGTGCTGGGGCATTCAAATGTTAACAATAGGTGATTTCAATAGTTTTAGGGATTTTTTAGGACACCCTGTATATGTATTTCACCAATCAGAGTAACTATAAGTTACATAAAGTGTTTTGAGAATTGCCATTATGACTACACGTGCGAAAGGTTAAACATTTTGCTTGTTAATTTGCATACTTGGAACGCTAATCGAAAATATCGTGGGATTGTTTCTTGTAATAATTGCGTGTTCTCAGTATGGCGAATATAAATCTTAATCCAAGCCATAACCCAAACCCTAACCTAACCCTAACCCTAACCAGCGTTTTATTTGTCATGCTTTAACTTTGATGGACTGAAGATTTAAAGATTTGATTAGATTTAGACACAAAATTATACTTTAAACATTTGAATTTGTATTAAGGGACATCCAAACTACACTATTATCAACAAAAGAATGAGTCCCTCCAGAAAGTACCTCTGTCTCCCTAACTATGAATTTTCCGTGCTGCGGGCGTCGTGTTCCCACATAATTTCTCGTTTTTCTAATTTCCACTCGTGTTGATCAAGATGGAAAATGTTTTATAGTTGTGTCAGTAAATGGAAGCAACATAAGGTTTAGGACGCCAAATTATGTCATTCTTATATACTGAAAGCAACAATATTAGGAAACATAAAGTAACGTCACGGAGTATATGAATTGACACTTCAATTGTTATCATTAATCATGTTTTTATTAGATTCACCGACGTGTTGAAGTTGATGCGGACTCTGAGAACAACACACCAGACACGATAAGATAAGATTTATTATTGTGCACAGCATACATGTATGTAAGAATTTCGTTTATAAATGTTTTGCGCATTGCCACTCCATCGACTTGCTCGTCTTACTTGCCTTCGATTTGAAAGTGCTGATTTTTTACTGCTGTTAAAAATGAGAGAGTGTAGACGAAGTGACCAAGTATCAGCCTTTCCATCACTGTAAGTGTAAGTATAAGTGCATGCGACCTTGTTCAATTGTAAAACATGAAATTTTTACTGATAAGTGTTATCCAGCTCCATGTCGCTGTTATCAAAGCCAAACATTTCATATGGTCTTTATTGCGTACGCTTAATTTTTTTATATTTCTTAATTTTTTGTGTTGTTACCGACTTGTTTGTAATGGAATTGGCAACTATATGAATATTTAGTGTTAATGTGTGCGGTAATTCTTTCCATGCTAAATTTATATTTATATTAAACTGTGCACAGTTATTAATAGATTTCTGTGCATTAGTTATTAGAGTTAGTGTATTTCAAAACCAATTATAGTTCAGCAAAAATAGTTAAAATATATTAAATGCTACTACTTTAATTGTTTTGAGGGGAACGAAATGTGGTAAATTAAAAACGCTGCATGTATTTTTCATTAGAACATCAATGTAAATAGTGCAAGATTGTTTCAATTAAAATTATATACAAATAAATTTCTTCTTTTTAATCTCTTTTTTGACAAGACCGAATATAATATATTTTTGCTCTTCATGATTATAGTCTGTGGATGCACGTGAATTATTAATTACTTATAGTTTTCTATAAAGTCCATCATGATAGAAGTACGCGGACGTAACAGCTAAAAGGTTATTACTTCCGAAAAGATTGCGCGCAGTGAAGCTTTGACAGACCTCGTCATTTTATCAGAAGAAGCCAGTTTCAAAAAACGTGATGTCGATCGACAGTCTTACGGTATGATACTCTACACAGTCATCTAACAAGTAGCATAATTATTTCACAAGTAACATTAAGTACTATCTAATATAAGAGCAGGAGTGCTTTATCAGATATAAAATGCCAGTTGCGACGATATCCATCTTGTCAATTTGTTTACGGAATTTTCTATATAGCTAGATGTTGTATAAGCCGAGAAAATCGATGCAAAAATTTTGGGAAAATACACGTGTATTTTATCACATATAAACACTCCTTTACTGCTATATGATTTGCTTTGTGTTTTTCTCATGAAGTATAGATAAACTCAAAATGAATGTGCAAGCATTTACATATATAGTATGTATAATAAGTCAATTTGATTGGACAAACCAATGGCAAAATGTTATCGATTAACCTTTCTATTTTTAGCATACTAGCCATAACTGTGGCGACTTTCTCCTGTATCAACGCAACAATGTTCCACGCTCAACCACAATTCATTATAAAAGCAGAAAAAAAACAAAGCATTCAATAATTATATTTGTTGGCAACTTTTGATATTAAAGGTGGAAACATAGCAGATTGTTTGGAGCACTGTCTGGAGAACTGTGGTTGTCAATCGTTTCAAATTTGTGGTGATACAAAATGTCAGCTGTGTTCAAGTCACACAGAAGACAACCGTTCATTGCTTTGCAAAAAAGATGGCTGTATGTGCGCTACGTACGAAATGCGACATTTGACAGAAGCTTTTCCGGTAAAAATTAATGCAGATTATTTCTAGTGTATAGCGTATTTTTTGTTTTGCGAGAATTGCGCAGACACAATTCCCCGAGCAGGCCTTGAATGTATCCCTTATGCTTTTTGTTCTTTTAGAAATTGAATGATCAATGCTCAGGCATGAGTTGTGCAGTAAAATACAACTGTTGTCAACAGTCCAGTCTCTGTCCTGCGAACAAAATTTGCAAACCAAACATTTCCACCCAAAGGCCATGGAAACGTTTCACCTGCGAATGTCCAGACGGTTACTACGAAAACGACTGCAAACAACCAATAACATCGTGCCAAGATTATGCCAATGGTTCCTTGAACTCTGGCATATATAAGGTAGTGGATTTTGACATATCTGTGTATGAGGTGTACTGTCCTTTCGATGCTGATGGTGCTTGGACTTTGGTACAGTTCCACAATATTGCAAACGGTTCTGCCGACTATCGACTCCAGACTGCATTGTATAGAAATTTCCCAATTAGTGAAAATGCTGTAAATTGGAGAGGATATCGTCTTCGCAGGCCAAGAATGAGATCTATCCAAAACAATTCAGGCTTTCTTCGGCTCACCTGCGACTATGAAAAATACCAAGACGACATAAATGAAACCGACTACGTACAAATTCTGCTTGCAAACATTAGAATGAGTGGGGAGAGTGTTGTCGATGTTCTTGACTTTGATGCAAGTAACCTCTATCTTACTGTTGGCAAAGAGCACGGTAGAATTGGAACATATGGTTTAAATGATTGTAAAATTTGGCTGCATCAGTGGATAGACAGAATATTGCATGCCCATATTCATACCGGTGCTTCATCGTGTAAGCTCATTGAAAGGACTTGTTACTTTGATGGAGAGTATTTTTACAGTTTTCTCGCTCGTGATTGTATTGCAAATTTGCATCGTTGTAGACGCGATGGAGATTCTACGACCCAGATATGGTTTATCACAACCATTTCCTGTGTGATGTACGAAACCTGTCAACTTGTTAGATTTTTAGAAGATAGCAATGGAACTGCAGAAGGTGAACAACACTGCATTTCACTGTGAACGCCAATTTTATTAGGTTTAAAAGTTAATATAGTGACGTGTACAGGCAAACGAGTATCACAGAGTAGGATGGTTGATTACGATATTTTGCTCCACGTATGGTAATCACATGAAAATACCAACATGCAACCATTGTTTTCCAAAACTAAAGTGTTTATCGTTCGTTTTTAACGGAGATCATCAGTACTGCAAATCCTAGTTGATTTCCCTTGATATTTCATGTTACTATAGTTTCAAGCAAGTTACTGTCAAAGGGAGGGGATAAAATTTAGTAATATTAAACATCATTATTAGCACTGGTGCGGCCTCGCCTTGACTTTTTGAGCTGTAAATACGGTACATTCATTTATGTAGGGCATTATGTGCTATTTATTGCATGAGAAGGAACGTTTTATCATATTTAATATTGATTGTGAATTTCTACAAGTCTGGGTTATCACATCTTTCTTTATGCTCATGTTTATACTTGCAACTGAAATCCTTGTCTGCCGTGTCACTCAGTACGGAGATATAACAATGATCCGCAACTTGCGTGTTGTCGCTGACTTCGCTGAAGCAATCATATTTATGCTATTTCTTTATTAACTTGTAGTCTTCTTTTAGAAAAAGCTTGCTGACTTTCAAACAATCTTGTGTGCTTGCAGCCCAACTCTCGCAATCGTCTTTTAACGAGTAACGACGTCTCGCGCCCCCCTGCGCTGCAAAATAATCAAGGCCCTGGAGTTATTTTCGCACTAAGGCGCTGCATTCATCAAGTATTCTGAGCATGGTACTCCTGCTGAGTAGCTTGAAGTTCCATTCCTATACACTTAGAATACTGGGTAACGATACTTTCAGGTACCATGTGATATTTTACACGGTTATTATTCTCCCTGATAACATTTTTAACTGTCATTCTCCATGAGGCAAGTCCTGTACAATATGTGGGCTGGTTATAAAACTAAGTAAATGTTCCAGCTGGTGTCGGCTTATGCGAAGAGGGAACGTTCTTTTTGCAAGTACTGGAATGTTTCTTCCATATTGAAGGCAATGAAGATTAGCCATAGCGTATCGTTAACTGGTCAATTCTGGAATGTATTCTGAAACAACGCAGAAACTTGTAACGTCAGAGAACATGGATAGCACCTGTCGGCGAGTAACCCAGCTCACCACGTTTTTATAGGCTTGTGCCAATGCATCTAAATATGTCTTTTCTGATGGTAAGTAAGGCCGAACGCTTTGCTCATGCTCTTTGATGTTTGGAGAGCTTGCCATGCAGAGGTGAGCTGCATTGGGAGCAGATATTGCATTTAGGACAGACGTCACAATATCGCTCGTTCTGTGCATATATCGTTGCTGCGTTCTCTCGGTAATTTCATTCCAATCAAGCATTGGTTTTACAAGAGGCTCCTGCTGACAGGGCATCAAGAGTCGTTTAATGCAAGCCCAGCAGAAGAAGAGTTGGATAGCTCACCAGAAGAAGATGCAGTGCTCGTCGTGTCAGGAGAAAATTCACTCTGTGTGTCATCGTGTTCAGTTATTTCCAATTTGCCCATTGCCGCTGCTATCAAAATGTTGCAACCGCAACATTTATTAAATAAAATAACTATGTACTTACAGTAGTTTACGTAGACGCCTAAGCAACTGTCTAGGAATGGGCTAGTGTCCTGCTTCTGCCCCCTCCCTTTTCACATAGCCGCGACGCGCACTTACATACATCTCCCACGAAATCAACTACTTGCTCTGTTTCTCGCGGTAGGGTTTGAGGCATATTAGAATTCTTCTCGGTTGTCTCGGCTGCATGTAAATCATTTTTTCCACTCAAGCAGGTTTTACATCTCTTACAAATCGCTACGAATAAAATAATAATGATAATAATCACCATCATTTATTATATTCATGGTCATTTATTTAAAACAAGCCAGTAAGGGCCCTTATACCTACGATGATCATTTATGTGCTCTATTGTCTATTTAAAGTAATTCTGATATGTAATAGTGCACATTACAAGCATATAAAGATAAAATTTTCAGGTTCTTTCCTCACTTTGGTTTAAAGGTGCGATGGGAAGATCAAGAGAACATAGCCAAGACGTCAAAAAGATTTATGAATTTCTGCTAGTCTGCGTTATCCCTAGGAAGCATATCCAAACGATTGAACATACCACGTGAATCCGTGCAAGCAATTATTCAAAAATGTAAAACCTTGTTAACCACAGAAACATTGTCACGTTCGGGACGTATGCGAAAATTGACCGTCCCAAATGAAAGATTGGTTGTTAGAAAGGTTAGGATGAACCCGAAATTAACCACAAAGAAATAGCCAACTATTTGGAAGCATCGGGCATGAATGTATCAACATCCATGCACTGTCAAGCGAATTCTACATAAGAATGATGTTAAAGGGTGTCGTGCTAGAAAGAAGCCATTGCTCCGAAGGGTTAGGTTGAAATTTGCCAAAGGCTATCCAGACAAAGATCTAACCTTATGGAAGCATGTCCCCTATAGTTTGATGAGACAAAAAGTGAGCTCTTTGGGTACAACGATCTACGTTATGTTTGGTGAAGGGAAGATTAAAACCATCCCTACAGTAAAGCATGGACGGGTAGTATCATGTTGTGGGGATGTTTTGCTGCAGCTGGCACTGGCCAATTCGAAAAAGTTGACGAAATAATGCGAAAAGAGCAGTATCTTGAGACATTAAAGCACAATCTCACATCCTGAGCCAGGAAGTTGAAGCTTGGTCGCAAGTGGATCTTTTAACAGGTCAACGATCCCAAGCACACG